>CM044359.1:2677063-2784751 GCA_024294585.1 Vipera latastei
GGACCAAAATGTCAAATCCTATCCGAACATTTGGCTGATTGTGTGACACCTCATACTCATCACAGCAACATCACTTTTTTTCAGACTTTTGACTTTCTGCATTTCTACTTATCACCAGCCCAAGTCAATGTCAATAGAATAGAATTGCTGGTCAATTTCACCACGCCATCCACAGCTGAGCAGACTGGAGAAGATCCTGGTTAGTTTCTATCCTGACAAACTGCCCACATATTTCCTGCTATATATTTCCTGCAGGGTGAATCCTGAAACCAGGCTGTTTGCAAACAGAAGGATTATGGGATGTAGCTCTTCACATCGGCCTGGAAAAACCTTCTAGACGGCATTCCACTTTGCCCATGCTCAGAGACACCCACATTATGACTTGGGGCTTTGATTATTATTCCCCCCCCATTCTTCTTCAGCCTTCTCAAAAACTGCTCCCCAGGATTGAAATCCAGATTTCAGGCCTAAGCGCTAAATAATTATGCTAATGAATTAGAACAGGGATATTTGAGGTCACCAATTAACTCTGAGTGCCCCAGAATTTGCAAGCCTCTTTTGAAAAGCTGCCAAGGGATTTTCTGGGGGGGGAGGAGGGGGAGGGGGGGGAGGGGAGGGGAGGGGAGAGAGGCCAGAAGGAAAATCTCTACTTATGAATTAGCAGGGCTGAAGTCGGATTTCAGAAGGAAGGGGAGGTGGAGAAGGCTGCCGTTTTAAACCCACCCACAGGGTGATCTTGGAAGAAAAGGAAGGGAGGGAGGGAGGGAGGGAGGAAGGAAGGAAGGAAGGAGATAGGAATGAGGGAGGGAGGGCAGGAAGGAAGGTGGGAATAGAAGAAGGGAGGGAGGGAAGGAAGGAAGGAAGGAAGGAAGGAAGGAAGGAAGGAAGGAAGGAAGGAAGGAAGGAAGGAGGGAAGGAAAAGAAGGAAGGAAGGAAGGAAGGAAGGAAGGAAGGAAGGAAGGAAAAGGAAGGAAGGAAGGAAAAGGAAGGAAGGGGAGGGAGGGAGGGAGGTGGGAATGAAAGAAGGAAGGGAGGGAGGGAGGGAGGGAGGTGGGAATGAAAGAAGGGAGGAAGGAAGGTGGGAATGAAAGAAGGGAGGGAGGGAAGGAAGGAAGAAAGGAGAGAGGGGGAGGGAGGGAGGGAGGGAGAAAGGAAGGAATGAGAGAAGAGAGGGAGGGAAGGAAGGAAGGAGACAGGAATGAGAGGGAAGGAAGGAGATGGGAATGAGAAGAGGGAGGGAGGAAGGGAAGGAAGGAAGGTGGGGAATGAAAGGAAGGAGGGAGGGTGGGAAGGAAGGAAGGAAGGAGATGGGAATGAGAGGGAGGGAGGGAGGAAGGGAAGGAAGGTGGGAATGAGAGAAGGGAGGGAGGTAGGGAGGGAGAAGGAAGGAAGGAAAGAAGGAAGGGAGGGAGGGAGAGAGGGAGGGAGAGAGGGAGGGAGGGAGGAAGGAAGGAATTGGAGGAAGGAAGGAGGGAAGGATTTCAGGGCCTTTGCTGATCCGCTTCCCCGGGGGGGGGGGTCTCCCCCAAGGCTTGGCCTAAACCGCCAGGGCCGGCGCGCCCCTCTGCCCCTTCCCGGCGCGCTTATTCCCCTCCCGGAGCGCTCGCAGCTCATTTGCTCAAGCAAGACCAGGCGGAGGGGAGGGGAGGGGGGGTCCCCGCGGGTCCGTTTCCACGCAGAGTCCGGGGAAATCGGCAGGCCTGGAGCTCCACCGAGCGCCTCGGACGCCCGGGAAGCGTGGAGCGCTTCGGCTTTTGCCCGGAGAGGAATCGGTGGATTCTTCCCGGCTGCCGGAGGCGCCTGAAGATCCACCTTTGCGGCCGAGACACGCGTGGGGGGGCTCGGAGGGAGGCAGCGGAGAGGATCGGGGGCGTCAAGAGGCTTTTCGAGGTCTCCAAAAAGATCTCCCCGCCAAGCCCGGGGCGATCAAACTGGGTCGGTCTAGGTAGGATCACTAGCGGGGGTGGTGGGGGTGGGCTGGGCTCAGATCACACACAACCCGCAATGTCAGAATCACAGCAGGTTCAACAAGCAAGCCAACAGCGGTAGCGTTCTCACGTTCCTCGACACGACACTTGTGACCTTCCCAGCCAGCCAGCCAGCCAGCGAGATTCCACTGCTGGAAGATTTCTAGAGATCCGCTACTCATAAACCTTGCTCCGCCTAAGGTTAAATCCTGCCGCCGCCGCCCACCCCCCCCCCCGCGCGTCTTTCGAAAAAGCCGATTCCAAAACACGCTTTTTGCCAAACTCTGCCCGAGTTTATTTCTCCAGAAAGAGACGGGGGGGAGGCTTCTCTCTTCGAGCCCCCTCCTCTCCCCCAGCCCCTCTCGAAAAACCTGAGGGACCCCCGTCTTGAGGGGTATATAGGAGACAAAGATTCCCCCCCCCGCGCGCGCGCAGCACGTCTGGAAGATCTAGACACGCGTTGGCAAAGCCCTTCTTCCGCGAGTCAAGGTGTTTACAAAACTCCCTTAAAGACACGGGTCTCTAGGCATACGTCCTGCTCACGTTCTCCGGGTGTTAAACCCCTAACCCTCCCGAGTTAGCCACGGGTCTAGAATCGGGCTTTCTAACGTCACGGAAGCCCCGAGACCCCGACCCGGTCGTCGGGATCCAACCCCAGGCCGGAGACTTACCCAGCGCGTCCTCCCTCGCCGCAGAGCAGCCTCCTCTTTTGCTGACCGTCCGTCCGCCGGTGTCCAGATCACGTCGGAAAGCGCCCTTGGAGTCAGGAAAGAGCAGCGGAGGGCTGCGGAGACACCCCCCCCCCCGCCCCCAGCCCGTTCCTCAGCCGTGGAAATGAGTCCAGAAGGACAAAGCGAGGTCCCCCACCGGGCTGGGCTCTTTCCCTGCAGCCCCCCACCCCAGGCAGGGGAGGGGACGGGGGGGGCAGGCCCGGGAAGGAAACCAGCCGCGAAGAGCTCCGCGACCCCTCAGGTGTGGCGGGCGGTGCGCAAAGAGCCAGGTAAGCCGGAGGGAGGAGAGAGGAGGGGGAGGGAAGGGGGGGGGGAACGGGCTGCCGGCTCCGCCCTCTCCCCGCACGCCCCAGCAACCCCCCCTTCCAGATGGCGGGAGGGGCGAGGGGGGGGGCAAGGAAGGGGGAGGGGTCCCCCTTTCCCCCTCCTCCAAGCCTTTAAGCTCCTGCCGGGATGGGCGAGGCTCTCCGTGGACCCCCCCCTCCCCACATACACACATCATCTGCCATTGGTCTGGGGCGGGGGAGGGGAGACTGGATGCGGGGGGGGGGCGGGCCTCCCCCACCTACCTCCCCTCGGAACCCGAGCGGAGTTTGCGGCAAAAGACCTGCGACTCCGGCCGGGCTGGTGGGAGGGGGGGGGTCCTGTGTAGTCGCCCACCGCTCCATCCGCCCCCCACCCGATTTAAATATGGGGGCGCGTGGGGGGGGGCGGCAGGGAGCCTGGGCAGGCGTGTGCACGTGTGAAGGCGCGCTCTCGGGGGGGGAGGGGAGAGGGGGGCTGAAAGCTGGGAAATGAGGCGGAGGTCCACAAGAGCCGCCTTCCTCACCCCCACCCCACCCCCAGGAAAGGCGATTTGGGGTGGGGGAGGCGCTTGGGCTCTATCCCCATCCCCAGGACAGTCCTTCCGATTAATTTTTTTTTAAAAAAAGAATATTAATCGCTATTAAAGCGGGCCTTTGAGGATCCCTCGGCGCCCTCGCGTGCTTAATCCGGAGCCGGACCGGAGTCGAGGCGGGGGTCTCGTCATCAATTGCCCAGCTTTAATAGGACTCGTCTATATAAACAAGCCAGCCTATTAATTCCTAATAATTCTTCTCTTTCGTTATGACCCGTAAAATGATTCGGAGAACCGCCGCCGCGTCCTCCTCCCGCTTGGAAACGGCTCGGACGACCCATCACCGCCCCCTCCTCGCCCGAGGGAGCAAGAGACCACCGCCCGGGGTTAAGTTGCTTCCTCCTCCGCCCCCCCCCAGGGTACCAAACCGTCGCCCCCCCCCCAAAAAAAAAGCAGCCGCGCGGGCTTGAAAAGGAAGGCAGGCGTTCGCTTTCCTCGGTGTCGGGACTTGGAAGACTACCCTACCCATTATCCCCAGCCGGGCTAGGGAGGGGTGGGCGCGGTGGCGATGGGAACCGAAATGCCCTCCCTTCCCTCTCCCACCCCGTTCGGGCCCCCCCCATTTTTTTTTGGGGGGGGGAAGGGCCTTCATCCAGAACAGAGAACAATTTGGCGAGAAAGAAAGGGGTGGGGGTGGGAAGGGGTTGCTGGTCGTGTGAACGTGCGCACGTAAGTGTCAACGGCTCCTTTACAGCCACTCTTGTCAGATGTGACCCTCCCAAGGGGGCTCCAGGGTGCCCCCCCCCTTAAGCAGGGACCGAAAGGAGAGCAAACCCAGGGCAGAAGGGGCAAACGAGCAACGTTTTTTAAAAAAAGAATGAAAGTATTCGGCGAGAATAAACACGTATTTTCTCGGTTACGTCTGCATGCGGAAACGCGTCTTTTCAAAAGAAATGCAAATATATAATAAATATGAATATATAAAATTAGGTTCGCCTGTTATTCTCCTTTTGCCAACCCATAGTCGCAAACCAATTGGACGGTACGGGTATACAGATATATAGGTGCATAGATGTACGTATATGAGCATACATCTATGTGTGTATATATGTAAATAGATAAATACACACACACACTCGCGAATTTTGCCAATATCCCCCCCAAAAAAAAGAGAGAGGCGGTTTTCGCACGAATATTCGAACTCAATTTTGAAACCCATTTGGGAAAAAAGACACCCCCCCTTTGCATTATTCGAAACCCAGTCGGCGAAAGCGAAGCGAGCGCGAACCGTTACACCAGGGGTCTTCAAACTTGGCCCTTTTATGACTGGTGGACTTCAACTCCCAGAATTCCTCAGCCAGCTTTGCTGGCTGAGGAATTCTGGGAGTTGAAGTCCACCAGTCATAAAAGGGCCAAGTTTGAAGACCCCTGCGTTACACACACACACACACACACACACACTTCCCGGGCTGCTTCTTCCGAATGTCAAACTCCCGGCTTAATTCGGGAGGGGGGGTCCCCGGCGACTTCGGGTTCCCGGGAATTTCATGGGATCAACTAACGGGCCGCCCAGACCTGGAGGAGGAGGGGGGGGTGTCCAGTGGGCAAGTCCAGGACCCTCCCATCCGCCCTCCACCCCCCGCAGAGATACTAAGCAGGCAGCGGGTCGGGTGCTGGCGGGGGGGGGGCAGGCAGAGAGAACCCCCCCCCCCTCCTTGTTTGACGAAGACACCTGCAGGGCCCGGAAGCTTGCACGGTTTGGGAACTTGGAACTGCCAGCAATGAAGGTCGGATTTGACTCCCCCTCCCCAATTCCTTCTCCTCCCCTCTGCTCTTCCCCCCCCCACTGCCCCCCCTCCAGTAAATAAGCCGAGGTTTTTCCCGTTTACCTCCACTTCCATCTGTCTGTCTCTCTCTTCTCCCTCCTGAAGCTGGTGACGCCAACTTGGGGGGGGGATCTTGACAACGTCTTCACCCACCCCCGGATGCTGCTCGTGTGGAGACCGCCCCTCACCCAGAAGAAGAGGCCTGTGAACCAAGCACAGAAAGAGACTTCAGCAACTTCGTCTTCAAGGCCCCCCCCCTTTTTTTTTTCTTTTTGCAAGCGGGTGGGCTTGTATTCCGACGACCCAGTGACCTGGAGTTAAGAGAACCCGGGTTTCCTGTTGAATAGCGTTGCTTGGTTTCCCACGACGATTCGCAATGGGGGGAAGGGGGGGGTTTCGTGTCACCCCAAACGAGCCGGCCTTGTTTTCTCTCAGATTTTTTTTTTTGAATTTATTCGCGTTTTCTTTATCCTATCTGCTGTCAACCAAGGAGAAACTACAATCGAAAAATGCGGTGGAATTAAATTTAAATTTAAAACTAAAAATGCGGTGGAATTAGGGCGATGCCGTTAAGAGGCTGGCTCTGATCGAACCCGCGACTCTCCGTGTGTCCACTCACACGACCTGTGAAGCGGATCCTACATTAACACCTTCTCTGGGTTCACACGCTCCGGGCCATAAACTAGACCGGCGGGGTTTGCGTCAACCGTAAAAAAAAAGTCTAATCGTGGTCAACATTAACCAAGCTTTGAGAGGGATGTGGCTAAAGGGATCGTGTGAATGCAGCCCTAAGGACCGCGGACTTCCAGATCTGGTGGGTCGTTCCCACGAGTTGAAAGGCAAGTGGTTCTTGGATTGGTCTACTCGGGAGGAATTATCAGCCCTTCGTAAACCGCATTATGCCACTGTTAAAGGGAAGGAAACCGACCCGGTCAATTTTGGGCAACATGACGGTCGAGCGATGGAAATCCATGGGGATCTGCTCCCAATCTGGAACCGAGTCACTGCCGTGTTCCCACGGTCAGGGGGGCATCGAACCAGGGTTTATTGGAGGAACTCTGCGTGTTTCTGACCCGAACTTGGCACTAAGGGTAGCGCTGAGTCTGCAAAGCCTGAAGGCAAAGCGAGTTTGGGCCATCTAGGGGTTCAGCGAGTCGTGGGAACGCAACCCTTGCAGGGTTCCCTCCTCCTCCCCCGCCCCACTCGGTTTCAGCAGGGCATCCCGACCCAATTCCACGCAGCTTCAACCCAAATCAAAGACAACGCCCGCGGGCGGCCTTCCCACGACCTAATGGCCCAACATCTCGCGTGGATGCTTTTTAATCCTCACCACCCGAGGAGGATTCAAGCATGGGCTCTGGAGTGTGGGGGTGGGAGGGGGCGGGTCTGAACGCGGGGAAAAAGCGGGACCCCCTCCCCTGGCTCGGCCCGAAAAGACCTCGCCAGGAACAGAGGGGAAGGGTCCCCATCTCCCCTACTTCGCGGGGAAGGGCAGGGAATACCGGGGGTGGGGGTGGAGGGGGGGGGACCCTGCGCACCTGCGCGGAGGCGGAGCCAGAGACCGGTCGGGAGGGGAGGGAAGGGGAAGGGGAAGGGGAAGGGGCGGGCAGGGAGAGAGGGAGGCCGGCGGGGCTGCGGCACATCCCCGGCCCGCCTTACCTGCGCCCGGATCGGTCCGGCGGGCTGGCTCCGGTCCTGGCCCGGCCGCTCTTTATACAGCCTCCGCCGGGCAGGCACCTCCTCCGCGCCCGCTGGGTGCCCACTTACCTGCTGGCGGGGCCGGCCCCGCGCCAGGTAAAGCGATCCGGAGACACCTGAGCTGGCCAGGTATCCGGTGTCCCTGGCGGCCTGGAGCCCGGCCGACGGGGAGGGGGGAAGGGGCCTCTGCTAGGGCGGGCGGGGCCTTTTTAAAAATTTACGCGCACCCCCCCCTCCTCCCCCCCCCGCCGCCGCGGCGGCCGGTTTTCCAGGGGGCTCCGGCGCCTCTCCCCCGCCCTCGGCCTCCCTTTGTCCAGCAACGAGCAAGGAGGAGGAGGAGGAGGAGGAGGAGGAGGAGGAGGAGGAGGAAGGCCAGCCAACCAGAGGTGAGGGGGGGCGCGAAAATGGCGGGCGGCATCTGGAAACCCACCCTAAACCCCCTCCCCCTTTTAAGGAAAGCTCCCCGCGCCGATTAACCCAACCTGGCGCCCTCCGGCTTGCGGATAGAAGGGAGCCAAGCCGATCTCCCCCTCCCCGCCTCGCCCCCCCGCCCGATCTTCAAAACCGGAGAGGGGGGGTCTCACCTGTGTCCCGATTCCTGCATTGGGGCCCGTTCAACCTGCCCCATTTCCCTCGAACACCCCCACCCCCACCCCCACCCCCCGCCTCCCCTGCTTTGCGCACGCGAGAGACCGGGCGATCATCCCCAAGCGGGCGCCCGCCAGATGCGCGCGCCCCCGTCCTCTACACCTGGAGGGCGCCGGCTTGGGGAAGACCATGGGCTGCCCACCTAAGTAGGGCGGTTTGAGGGGAAAATGGGCGCCTAGCTTTTTGGGGCCCCGGGATTGTGGCTTTCCCGCTCCCGAGTGTTTCATCCGTGTCTTTACGTTCGATTTTTCTCTTTTGCAAGACGGCTTCAATCCGAATGCGGCTGGGTGGGGCCTGGGAGGTCTTCTAGTCGAACCGCCTCCGCTCACGCGGGAGACCCTGTAACCGTTCCAGACAACTACAGTCTCTCTTTCAGGATCCCCTCTCTCTCTCTAACGATCTTTCAGGATCGTCACAATGTATTTATGCCTCGCCTCCCCCTCGGGCAGGTTAATAACCACGAGGTTACTAACCATGGTCGGTCGTTCTGACGGCTTGTTCTCCCCGTCAGCCAGATGTAATTTTAGACCCGGTTGGGCATTTAACGTTATTTTACCATGATTTTCTGTTCACAAGGAAGTGAAACTACAGTTGTTTCGCTGGTGTTTGGCCTTCATAAGCGCTGGCTTCTTCCCCAGATTGCAATTGACAGATTAAAATGTGGTCAATGCCCAGATATAAGGGTTTTTTTTGGGGGGGTGGGGGTGGCACCCAGTGTGCCCATAACCTCCCCCCCCCAACAAAGCTGGTTTTAGGCCACAGTCTTTCAACTTCGAATTTCTGATCCTCTCCAATTCTGTCTTTTGATCAGCCCCTAATATTGATGTATAAAAAAACTAATAAAACAATAAAAGCTGTCAATTACATGAATGTTGGTTGTTTGGTTTTTTCCCCCCCCAACTAGACACAATCTTTCTTCACCAGTGACAACCGGCAGGTATCTATGGGTCTAACCTGCCTCTTCCCCCTCCTCAAAAGAAGCGGGGGGTGGTGGTGGTAAAGCGAGCTTCCTGTTCCTCTGGCTTAGCGTACACGTGTTCTGGGTGGGGGGCATTTTCCCCGTGTGCATGTCAGCCTCCGGAACCAGCTTCCTTACCTGGGAAAACGCGGCCGGTTATAGCAATTTCCCCCCCTCCCTTCTCGAGTTTGCTGTCCTGCGAAGGAAGCTTAGTCGTACGTTCTATATGGAAAGACACCCGTGCGTGCGTGTTCACACGTGCTTGGGAAATTTTTCTTAAGCCAGGACAGGCAAGGAGCGAGGACAGTAGAGTCGTTCGGAAAGAAGGGGCGATCCGGGGGTGGGGAGGGGGAGAACCCCTACTTCTATAGAAATGTGTCCAGCAAGTTCGTGGAATTTTGCACCCCTCCCGACCCCAGTTTCTCCAAGAAACCGTGGTTGAATGATGAACTGACTCGGCGCTGACTCGGTTCCCGCTTTAGAGCCGACTCCGTTGGCCTCAACGGGACTTCGGGGACCCATAGAGTTCAATCCCTTGGCCCGCATTCCTGCCGAAAGGCGGCAGGTCGCCGTTCACACGTGCTTGGGAAGATTTTTTTTATTTTAAAACCAGGATCTGCAAGGAGCGGCGGGGGGCGGGGGAAGGAAGAGTCAGTCGTTTGGAAAGAAGGGGCGAGCCGGGGGGGGGGGGTTGCAGGGGGGAACCATCTCAATCACACACACACACACACACTTCTATAGAAACGCGTCCAGGAAGCCAGCGGAATGAAAGATAACCAAACCAGTCGGATCACTTCGCGGAGAAAGACACCCCCCGCCCCCCCCCGCCCCCGGCGGGGGGATCAGATTGCTAAAAGCCCGGCCTGGCGGGGAGGATTAAAGCGGAAAAGCTTCAGACTTGGGGAGGGGGCGCCGGGCGAGGGAGGGAGGGAGGGAGGGGGGCCCTGCTGGGGGCTGAGCAGGCTTCTCCAGGGAAAGAGGGAGAGTGGGGTTTCCAGCCCCCCCCTTCAGACCCTATTCCCGCCCCCAGACCTTTTCTAGCTTGGTCCCCGGCTGTTGAATGGCGGGGGGGGGGGGGCGGGGTGTCCTGCAGACCCCCTCCCCCAGGCTTTATAATCCTCCGCAGGTCCTTCGGCACGATTTGGCCAGGACTTTGATCCTTCCTTGCATTTATTCATTTAATATTTGATTTTTGATTTTATTTTTATTTTTTTTAAAAAAATAACATTTGCTATCCTTTTATCGTTTGGCAAAGGATGTTGTAAAATGTCGTTTGAGGCGACCCCCTGGTTGGTTCGTCGCCCAGCCAGCCAGATGTTGAGATTGGATCGGGCCCTTTGGAGGCCACCTCTGCAGGCGTCCTTAAACCCCCCCCACCAGCCCCCCACCCCAGATCCTGAGAGAGGCAGAAGGGGGGGGTGGGCAGGGCTGCGCGATGGTGTTTGGGGAGTGGGAGACGATGATGGCACGGACTGAATTTGACGTGTTGAGGGTTTTTTTTTCCTTTTATTTTCGTGAGTTTCATTTCACAAATAATAAAGCCTTTCTTTAGCTGCCGGATGTTTTTATTGTTTTAATGTGTTTTTTTTGGTGTGTTTTTTTAAAAAAAATTGTTTTCTAATTGTAGAATTATGAGCCTGCCTGGCACCCCTCGGTAGGATTTTTTTTTTTGGGGGGGGGAAGGGGCTATAGAAATAAAATAATAAAAATAAAATAAAATATAGAATAAAATAATAAAAATAAAACAAAATAAAATATTAACATAATATAATATAATTGACATGCTATAACATATAATGTAATGTAATATAATTGACATACTATAATATATAATGTATGTAATATAATTAACATACTATAATATATAATGTAATGTAATATAATTAGCATACTATAATACATAATGTAATGCAATATAATGTACTTATATAATATAATATGTAATATACTAATACATATACTAATACTAATACTAATATACTATTACTATACTATACTAATAAAGTAAAATAAAAAAATAAAATAGAAAACAAATGAAATGAAACAAAATTAAATAGATCCTCTTCTGTCTCTCTTCCCACACCCCACTTTTAAAAAAACCCCACAAGATTTATTTTTCCGTTAGCAGGAAAAAAAAAGAAGGGATGAAAATCCGGATGGCATCCGAGGTTTTTTTTGAGGAGAGGAAAAAAAAAACAGAAAAAGAAATTAAAAGTAGCTCCTGTGCAGAGGGAGAAAAAAAAGCATTCCCGGGTTGGGGGGGGGGGGAATGCAAGGTCGCCCCCTGAAAGAAAGAGCATCGCTTCCCGCCCGGTGGGCTTGCAGAAACCCCCCCACCCACCTCCCCACCCTCCTGGGCTGCTGCTCTTAACCGGCCTTTACTCGCGAGGAAACCGCCGTCTTTGGACGCCCCTCTCCTCATTATTTTTTTCCTCCCCTCGGGGGTCTCCGCTGCCTCCGAAAGGCACCTGAGTTGGGGGGTCTCAGCGTTTTCCTGAGCTGAAATGCGACCCCCGTCCTCTTGCAGACTTAAAATTGCCACGGGAGGAAAATGCAGCGAAAAGCAACTTAAAAGGGGTGTGTGTGTGTGTGTGTGTGTGAGGTTTGGAGGGGCCGGGCAGAAACTCAGCGAAACTTCAAAGGCGAGTTTCAACTCAGGCCGAAACTTCCCGGTAAAGGTGTCATTTTGCTGTCTTTCGATCCGTTTCTCTGCGCTTCCCAAGTGGGGATTTCCCTTCGAAAAGCAGAATCTTTAAAGCTTGGAGAATTTACTTCCCTAAATAAAGATGACGCCGCGAAAGCGAGATTTGCTGTGCATTCAGGTTTTTGCTTCAGCCTTTAGAAAGAATTAAATTTCAGAAAGTGAACACAAAATCGAGTCCTGCAATTTGGTGGAAATCAGGTGGTTTTTTTTTCAAAAACAGGCAAAAAATCCGACACGGTTTCAACCAAGAAGTTCCGTAGTCAAAAGGTTCTCAACTAAAATAAATGTATTTGTTACTTGTTATTAAGTTTCATTTGCTGCACATCTCTGATCAGTCGACTCTGAACTTCTGCCTTATAGCATCAAAACATTAAAATCATCAGATCTATAAAAGGACCAAGCAGGTAAAATATTTTATATCTATACAAGAAGGTTGGCTTCTATTATTTCGACTTATTTTATCCCGGACAAGGAATTTCTCTAATCTGTTGTAGAGGAAGGAATCAACATATCCTTAAAATTACCTTTAACGTCGTTGCTTAACCTTTGAATTATTAAAGGATACATTATCTTCCCATTCTGTAGCTTAAAAATAATTGTAAAAAGCGACGCTCTCTCTCTATGTATTTCTAAATTGGAAATTTAAACATTTGCAATTGCAATTTAAATTAAATGGGAGTGAAGATTTTCAGCAAAACAAACACACACACACACACACACACACACACACACACACACACACACACACACAGACCGACCTCGGGGTTAGGATACCACTCTGGATCTTGTGATGCTACCAACAGCAAAGTGGCCCTGAGCATGTACAGAATGCTTTTAGATTTCCACTTTTAGCTGATTTTTCTACGGACAAATCCCACCAACAACCATTCAGAGCACTGTTGGCTGAAACCGCATACATGGGATGAAGGTTAAACTAGGGTTAAGGCAACTTGGGCTGTTTCCACAGAAAGGCTAAATTGAGTTTTGCAGAGCACGTTATGACGACGATGGGGGTCCCCATGTCACCCACCATGAAATCTTTTTTTCTATCAATCTAACTTTCTCTGGCTCTATTTTCTTGGCAGGAGAGGGAATAAGTTTCCCACTGCTTCCTGAATTATTATTATTATTATAGTGTGATCAGCCAGATGTTCAGACTGAATCTGACATTTTGGTCCCCTTATTGAGTCCTTCCCAAGGACCTGGGTTGGGCAGATGTGGATGTGTGATGAGGTTAAAGGTTTCATCACGTGATGTCAGCCATGCCGAGAGTCTTTGCAATTGACTGATGGTGATATCGTCAATGCCGATATTAGTATTATGGTTGGTTGCACAGTCAGCCAGATGTTCAGTCTGGATTTGGCATCTGTATCCCCCTATCTAGTCCTTTCCAAGGACCTGGGATAGGCAGATGGGTCCTCTTTAATAATATTAAAGGTATGCAGAATGTCAGCTGCTCCAAGTCAAGCTGCCTTTTGCAATGGACCGATGGGCATTTTGTCAATGCCTATGATGATTATTGGTGACATCTTTCTTTCTTTTGCCACAATCATTCTACTTCTGTTTGCAGGTCTTTGTCTTTTGTGACCGTCTCCAGTTCTTTCTCTTTTATCCTGTCTCCAGTATGCTGTCTCCACATTGCCACACCCACTAATAATAATAATAATAATAATAATAATAATAATAATAATAATAATAATAATAATAATAATAATAATAATAATAAGTTGGAAGGGACCTTGGAGGTCATCTAGTCCAACCCCCTGCTCAGGCAGGAAACCCTATACCATTTCAGACAGATGGCTGTCCAGTCCCTTCTTAAAAACCTCCAGTGTTGGAGCATTCACAGCTTCTGGAGGCAGGTTGTTCCACTGGTTAATTATTCTCACTGTCAGGAAGTTTCTCCTTAGTTCTAGGTTGCTTCTCTCCTTGGTTAGTTTCCATCCGTTACTTCTTGTCCTGCCTTCAGGGGCTTTGGAGAATAGCTTGACTCCCTCTTCTTTGGGGCAGCCCCTGAGATACTGGAAGGCTGCTATCATGTCACCCCTCACTCTTCTCTTCGTTAAACTGGACATACCCAATTCCAGCAACCGTTCCCTATATGTTTTAGCCTCCAGTCCCCGAAATAATAATAATAATAATAATAATAATAATAATAATAATAATAATAATAATAATAATAATAATAATAATAATAATAGTTGTTGTTGTTGTTGTTGTTGTTGTTGTTGTTATTGTTATTGTTATTATTGTTATTATTCCTAAATTTTCTCTTCCTCTGCTTCTGACAAGCAAACAGAGAAGGATTGAAATGTTCATTTGGACACCAATCTGTCTGTTTGCTCCAATTCTAAAGTTCTGGTCTTCATGGATTTGAATAAACGTATTTAACTCATTCCTTTTCCCTTTGTATTCCCGGTCCAAATTATATCACCCTCAAGTGGTATATTTGGACAATAGCCAAAGATTAAGAGAATCCATTCTATGGATGCTGGAACAGGGCAGTGGGTGTTCCCTTCTTGAAATTAATCGGATTTAATTTCTTAATATTTTCCAAAGGAGCCGGCATGGAACAAAACACTATCATAGCAACGAATTCACATCAAATGACGTCTGAGATTTGGACTGCACAATTTGGATTCCTCAACTTAACGACCATCGTTGAGCCCAAAATTTCCGTTGCTTAGCGAGACGGTTTGTGAAGTGAGTTATGCCCCGTTTTACGACATTTCTTGCCACGGCTGTTAAATGAATCACTGCGGTGGTTAAAGTTAGGAACACGGTTGTTAAGTGAGTCCAGCTTTCCATATTGACTTTGTTTGCCAGACGGTCACAAAAGGGGATCACGTGACCCCGGGACACTGGAGCCGTCATAGGTACATGCCAGTTGCCAAGCGTCCCGAGTTTTGATCACATGACCCTGGGGAATGCTGCAACGGTCGTTAAGTGTGAACAATGGTCCTAAGTCCCTTTTTTCCACTGCTGTTGTAACTTCAGTTGTAAGTCAAGGACTGCCTGTTCTGCAATTCACTTCAAAAAGGCGAGGGCTTCAGACACATCGCCTTGGCTGCCATTTTGACTTTTTCGCCCCTTACGGACACCCCTGGCAGAAGACAAGCCGGGGTGCAAGTTTTACCAGGGTCTTTTTGACCCAAAACACTGAACGGTAGCTAAGGCTTTCGGAGAATTCAGCCACCAGATCAGACAAATGTGGACTAGTCTCCTGGCTGAAGGAGTCAAATTAGATGCGGCTGGCTGCTGGGAAAACAAAACTGCTTTTTGTTTTTTTGTTCCCCCTCCCCCCAGAAATAGAATCGGGCTAAGTAGAAACAGCGCTGTTTTTTCAGAAATGATTTTTTTTTTCATCTCCATTAAGATCCTGATAGACTGCTTCTGTACATGGAGGCTCTCCTGAGCAGCACTCGATAAAAACCCTGGATAACGGCTGCAGAGGGTCCGAATACAGGTTATCTTCCTCGTATCCCGCTAAAATCCCCCCAATTTTCCCAGTTTGGCCCATCCCGCAAATTGCTATCCCGACCCATCCATGGGCAGTCTTCGACTTACAACATTTCATTCAGTGACCGTTCAAAGTTACGACGGCACTGGGGGAAAAAAAGCCACCTGGGACCATTTTTCACACTCGGCGTACTTTTGCCGCATTTCCCCCCACCCCCAGGGTCACGTGTCAAAATTGAAACGCTTGGGAACTGGCTCCTATTTACGACGGTCGCAGTGTCCCCGTGTGTGTGTGTGTGTGTGTGTGTGTGTGTGTGTTTGACGTGATCCCCTTTAGAGACCTTCCGACAAGCAAAATCAATAGGGGGGGGGGCTGGATTCGCTTAACAGCCGGGGATTACTTAACTTACCAACCGCAGTGGTTCACCGTGGCAAGGAAAGTCGTAAAGCGGGGCAAAACCGGCGGAAGAAATGTCTCGCTTAATGACGGAGGTCCTGGGCTCGGAATCGCGTGTCGTAAGTCGAGGATCAGCTGTTGCGGAGGAACAGCTTCAGGCAGCGGAAAAATTGGCATTTTTTGCCCCCACCCCGGTCTCTTTGCTTCCTGAAATCAGCAAAACGGGGGCCGAACGGGAGATTGTGGGCTGCTTCATCCATTGCTGAACATCCGGCAGGTTGCATTCTTGCCCCCCCCCCAGACCTCCCCCTCCCCCCCCCACTTTTCTGGGATAATGTTACTGCAATCCTCGGCGCTGTTTCCTGCTCCCTTGGCGAGACGGATGGCAGATGCCAGCGGGGTAGCAGCGTCGAGCCAGCAGCGAGGGGGGTGGGTGGGTGGGGATTTTGACCGAGTTCCAGATTATGGTCGCGTCTTCTCCTAAGCCATAATTTGCTTTAGGGAGAGAGGCTGGGGGCTTTGGCTGCCGGTGGCGCGGAGAAGACAGGGAAGTGGGGGGGGGGTCTCCTCCCAGCAAGCAGAGAGGCAAAATATTCATATAATAATAATAATAATAAAGTTGGAAGGGACCTTGGAGGTCATCTAGTCCAACCCCCTGCTGAGGCAGGAAACCCTATACCATTTCGGACAAATGGCTTGGGTGATGACGCCGGGGAGTGGAGAGGCTGCGACGGTCGTAAGTGTGAAAAATGGTCATAACCCCCTCCCTTTCCCCCCCCCAAGGCTGTTTTAACTTCAAACGGTCACTGAATGAATGGTTGTAAGTCGAGGACTCGCCTGTATTCTGCATTTCCCTGTACAGTTTCTACCACCGCGGCCGTTTAGGTCCTACGAACCAGGTTTAAAGACGGAACGTGTGTCGTGTTTTCATATTCCGTTTTCACACCTACGACCGTTGCAGCATCCCCAGGGTCACGTGATTAAAATTCGGATGCTCGGCAACCGACTCGTATTTATGACGGGCTGCAGCGTCCCCGGGGGTGTGTGTGTCACCTGATCCCCTTTTGTGACCTTCTGACAAGCCGAGTCAATGGGGGAAAGCCGGATTCGCTTAACAGCCGTGTTACTAACCGAACACTAGCAGTGATTCACTTAACAACTGTCTTCCTCACTTAACAACTGCCATCTTCACCGAACGACTGTCTGGCTTAGCAACGGAAGTGTTGCGGTCGTACATATGTGGGGTGATCAGAGTCAGAATTGAGCTGGAGGGGAATTCAGAGGTCTGCTAGTCCAGCCCTCCGCTCAAGCTGTATACCGTTTCAGACAAGTGACTGTCCGGTCTCTTCTTAGAAACCTCCAGTGTTGGAGTACCCACAACTTCTGGTGGCAGGCTGTTCCCCTGGTTAATTGTCCTCCCTGTCAGGAAGCTTCTCCTTAATTCCAGGTTGCTTCTCTCCTTGATGAGTTTCCATCCTTCGTTTCTTGCCCTGCCTGTCTGGGGGCTTTGGAAAACAAACGGAGCCTTGCCTCCTCTTTGTGGCCGATCTTCCTGTCGGTGGCTAAGCCGAGCAGCTCAGAAGTCACGTTTTGGGCTCTGCTGCCTCTGCCAGGGTCCCATCCTGCTTCTTCCTCCCCTGGAGCCTTCAGGCCTCCCTCTGCAAAACGGAGCACGATAAATATTTCACGAGTGCAAAAAAGTATCGCCTGGAAAGGAGAAAGGGAACATGTTGATCTCCTTTAGTGACAGCTGCCTGATGGTGGATGTGATGCATCACTTCTCAGAGAGAGAGAGAGAGACAGAGACAGAGAGAGAGAGACAGAGAGAGAGAGAGAGAGAGAGAAAGAGACGGAGAAACGGAGAGAGACACAGAAAGAGACAGAGAAAGAAAGAGAGAGAGACAGACAGAGACAGAGAGATGGAGAGAGACACAGAAAGAGAGAGAGAGAGAGACAGACAGACACACACACAGAGAGACAAAGAGATAAGAGAGAGAGAAAGAGAGAGACACAGAGAGACAGAGAGAAAGAGAGAGAGAGAGAGAGAGAGAGAGAGAGAGAGAGAGAGAGAGAGAGAGAGAGAGAGAGAGAGAGAGAGAGAGAGAGAGAGAGAGAAACGGAGAGAGAGAAACGGAGAGAGACACAGAAAGAGACAGAGAAAGAAAGAGAGAGAGACAGAGAGAGACAGAGAGATGGAGAGAGACACAGAAAGAGAGAGAGAGAGAGAGAGAGAGACAGAGAGACAAAGAGATAAGAGAGAGAGAAAGAGAGAGACACAGAGAGACAGAGAGAGACAGAGAGAAAGAGAGAGAGAAAGACAGAGAGAAAGAAAGAGACAGAGAGAGAGAGAAAGAGACAGAGAAAGAAAGAGAGAGAAAGAAACAGAGAGATGGAGAGAGACACAGAAAGAGAGAGAGAAAAAAAGAGAGAGAGACACAGAGAGAGACAGAGAAAGACAGAGGGACAGGGAGAAAGACAGAGAGAAAGAGAGAGAAAGAAAGAGAGAGAGAAAGAAAGAGAGAGACAGAGAAAGAGACAGAGGTAGAGAGAAAGAGAGAGAAAGAGAGAGAGAAAGAGAAGAGAGAGAGACAGATAGAAAGAAAGAGAGAGAGACAGAGAGAGAAAAAGAAAGAGAGAGAGAGAGAGAGAGATTGGGGGGGGAAGGGGGAAATAGGGCGGACCCACATATTCCATTCATCTGTTGAGGAAGTTTTCATTTGAAACACGGCTCTCCCAAAGGAGCAGAGGGTGGACTGGATGGCCTCACCGACCCCGTCTGGCCCTAGGGGTCTTACGCTGAGAGTCTGTGGAGATTCTCCGTCCTCCAGGTCACGCCTGCCCCAAAGGTGCTTTTTTTCCAGGAGGCAACTGGACTGCCTTGTGTGTTTCCTCTGAAGATGTTTCACTTACCGTCCCAGAAGCTTCTTCAGCTCTGACCGGACGTTGGGGGAAGGGGAGGACAATTCGCTTAGGGACCATTTTAAATGACAACGGCCACTGGAAAAAAAGGGGACTTATGACCATGACAGCATCCCCGCGGTCACGCGATGCACATTCGGAGGCTTGACAACTTGACTCACACGACGGGTTGCAGGGTCCCCTTTTGCGAATCTTCCCACGAGCCCAGTCTGATTCGCTCCACAACCGTGTGGTTAATTTAACAACAGCCGTGATTCGCTTCGCCAACGTGGCGAGAGAAGGCGTGCAGCGGGGCAAAGCCTCACCGAACCCGTTTTTCACTTAGCAACCTCAATTTTGGGCCCCGTTGCCGTCGTAAGTCAAGGACTGCCTGTTGTTTTCTTTGGCGTACAGCGACACAATCCGGGGAAAAAAGAAAAAAAAAACTTTTAGCCCGGTTTGTGCAACATTTGCTAAATCTGAGCCCGCTGTGTTCCTCATTTGGGGAAGGGGCCCGAGCTTGGCCAGATGGCCCGGCTAACCCCCCCCCCCCTCACCTCCTCAAACCCGTCTCAAGCGGCTCTGCCCCCCTCCCTTCCCCAGTGACAACTCCCCCCCCCCCTTTCCAGGGCCGCTGGCATGCATCTGAGCATCATCCATTAATAATGGCCACCGATCTGCACCTCTTATTTTCCAGCTAGGCGAAAGGTTACCCGGCGTAACCCGAACTCATGGCACCCAGCCCCTCTCGACTATCATGGAAACGGTCTCGATTTCCTGGCAGGTTTGAATCGGAGAGGGAGGGCAGAGGATCAAACACGAGCCGGGCATTTCAGCAGCTGCCAGCCTTTGGGCAGGGAGAAACTGCCAGGACCAGATCTGTTGAAGGGTGTCGTAGGCACCGTGGACACCCCACTGATGATCTGGGGTTCAGTTTTTGTGGGGTGAAGCACTGCGACCTGTTGCCCTCATGTCACCCCCCGATCTTTCTTTTCTTAATAATAATAATAATAATAATAATAATAATAATAATAATAATAATAATAATAATAATAATAATAATAATAAAAAGTTGGAAGGGACCTTGGAGGTCTTCTAGTCCAGCCCCCTTCTCCAGGAAGAGACCCTATACCATTTCAGAAAAAAAAAAGTGACTGGTAACCAGTTTTTCACACTTAACGACCGTCGCCCGCATTTCCCCCCTGGTCACGTGATCAAATTTCAGTCGCTTGGAAACTGACTCACGTTTACGACGGTCGCAGCATCCCCCGGTGTGTGTGTGTGTGTGTGTGTGTGTCATGCGATTCCCCTTTTGCGACCTTCCGAGAAGCAAAGTCCCATGAGCCGGATTCGCTTAACGACCGTGTGACTAACTTAACAACCGCAGCGATCCGCTTCGCGCCGGCGGCGAGAAAAGGTTGTAAGATGCTGGAGCGAAATTCACCGATCCACCGTCTTCTGGCTGAGCCGCGGAAATTTTGGACTCAGCGGTGGTCGTTAAAGCGAGGACCGCCTCTAGTAGCCCACCTCTGAAGCCTCAGTCCTTCCCTTTGGATGACCCTGAGCTGGCTTCACCTGACTCCACCTGCCTAAGTCCCCATAAGCCACTTCCACACCGCCTGCTTGTCATTAGGAAGCAGGATTGAGCAAGGAACCAGGTCACTGTCTTATCCCAGCGCGTGGGTACACACACACACACACACACACACACACACACACACACACACACACACAAAGAGACTAATTGGCACCTGTCACCCTACAGAGGTCCCAGCAGATGGCCCTCGGAGCTGGGCTGATCTGATCTTGACGTAAAAAAAAAAAGGAAAAACAACCACAACAACGAAGATCTCCAGGAAATCCTCCCATTTTAGCCAGCTTGGGAAACTGCAAAATTATCCCGGAAGGGAAAAAAAACAAACAAACATTGTAATTCTTGACTTAGGAAATGCGGCGGGTGCAGTGACAAAGTCAGCAGGAGTCCAGCTTGTTCAGAATGCAGAATGAAAGAGTGGGGAGGGAGCTTGGAGGTCATCTAGTCCAACCGCTCGAAGAGGAGACCGTATACCATTCTGGGCTCATGTCTCTCCGGTTCTCTCCTTAGAAGCCTCCTTACTCCTTCCCTCCCTCCCTCCCTTTTCCTTCTCCTTCCTGCCCTTCTTTCTTCCTTCTCCTTTTTTCTTCCCTTCCTCCACTTCCCTTTGCTTATTCTTCCTTCTCCTCCTTCTTCCTTTTTTTCTCCCTTTTTCCTTCCTTCCTTTTTCCTTCTTACCTGCCTTCTTCTCCCTCCTCCTCTTCCTCCTCCTCCGCCTCCACACAAACACCACTCCTTTCTAGCCCTGAGGATGTTCCCTAGTTGGGTCATGAAACGTCTGCGAGAAAACCGCCAAGCTAGAGGAGCACCAAGGACCCCACAGTCCTTTTCTTTCCTCCTCCTCCTCCTCCTCCTCCTCCTCCTCCTCCTCCTCCTCCTCCTCCTCCTCCTCCTCCTCCTCCCTGCAAACCCCCCTCCCTCCTAGCACTGAGGATGTTGCCTAGTTGGGTCATGAAACGTCTGCGAGAAAACCGCCAAGCTAGAGGAGCACCAAGGACCCCACAGTCCTTTTCTTTCCTCCTCCTCCTCCTCCTCCTCCTCCTCCTCCTCCTCCTCCTCCTCCTCCTCCTCCTCCTCCTCCTCCTCCTCCTCCTCCCTGCAAACCCCCCTCCCTCCTAGCACTGATGATGTTCCCTAGTTGGGTCATGAAACGTCTGCAAGAAAACCACCCAGCTCAGAGAGCATCAAGGATCCCACAGTCATCTTCCTCCTCCTCCTCCTCCTCCTAACTGCCACACTTTTATTAATTAACATGAGACACCGTTTTGAAGGCCAGCCTCTTGGTCCTCTAATTACTACAAGGCTTTTTAAAAAAGCAACTATTACATTTTTTTTTGTTCATGGTGTGGAAAAACAGAGGCCTCCTCTTGCATTTAGTCTTGAATAAACGTCTCCTAGAGATCAGTTAGCCTCATCCCAATTCAGACTGTTGGCCCACTACTCTCTCGCAAACTGTGAAAAGTGTAATCCAATCCATCTGAACATTGGGAGCTTAGTTGGAGGAAACGGGCAATTAAAAAATAGGAATTATAAACAATGATAAACAAACAAAATCTGGGGAAGGCTGCCTGGGACAGGTGCAGAATCCAGTTTAATCCAGGAGAGGCCCAAGAATCAGTCCCGCAATTGCACTACAGGTAGTCCTCGGTTTATGGCTGCAACGTAGCCCAAAAATTTATGTTGCTGGGTGAGAAATTGGTTAAGCGAGTTTTGCCCTGCTTTACGACTTTCCTTGCCACCTTTCTTAAGTGAACGCCTGCAGTTGTTAGTGACACGGTCGTTAAGTGGATCTGGCCTTCCCTCATTGACTTTGCTCGTTGGAAGGTTGCAAATAGGGATCAGGGTACCTTTGGGCCCTGCGACCGTCATAAAGGTGAGTCAGTTGCCAAGCATCCAAATGTAAATCACGTGACCACGGAGACGCTGCAACGGTCGTGCGAAACAGGGCCTTAAGTCACTTTTTTCAGTGCCGTTGTGACTTCAAACGGTCATTAAAGGGATCGTTGTAAGTCGAGAACTAGATTACGTCTCTTCTCTCTTCTAATGACTTGGCCCGCAACTTACCCAAGTAGATGCTTTAAATAAACACATGAAGAAGACTCCGTGTATTTTAGAACGTGGGATAATTTCTATCAATGGTTAGAAAAACGAGTCAGAGAGAGAGGAACGTGATATGTAATTTTGAGTGTATATTAGCAAGAAGAAGGCTTTTGAGTGATTAATTAACAAATTGTTTATATGATAGTTAACTATTATCCATTATTGTTTGTTAAACACATGAACCCAGACATTATGCTGTTGGCTAAATATCGAGAGTGTTATTTAGGAAAACCCCAACCCCAATCCCAACCCTAACCCCGACCCCACCTTATTCCTAACCCTATAAAAACTAATAAAATCGATACCAAAATAAATAAACAAACGTATGAAGAACGGTTGCAGGAACTGGGCTTGGCTAGTCTAGCGAAGAGAAGGACCAGGGGTGACATGTTAGCAGTCTTCCAATATTTGAGGGGCTGTCACAGAGAGGAGGGGCGGGGTGTGTGTGTGTGTGTCCACCTATTTTCCAAAGCACCTGAAAGCCGGATGAGGAATAACGGATGGAAACTGATCCAGGAGAGATTCAACCTAAAAATTAGGAGGAATTTCCTGACGGTAAGGACGATCAACAATCAATGGAACAGAAGTTAGCCTTCAGAGGTTGTGGGAGCTTCATCACTGGAGGCCTTTAAGAAGAGACAGGACAGCCATCTGTCAGAAATGGGGTAGGTCTCCTCCTTGGGCGGGGGGTCGGACTAGAGCAGGGGTCCCCAACATCCCGATCCGTGGATCGGTACCCGGCTGCGGGCCACCAGCAACCGGTCTGCACAAACAAGCAAAGCCCCATCCATGGGATGCAGGCAGCACACTAAACCACACACACACACACACCGGTCCACAGAAAAACAACAACAAATCTCTCTCCACGGAACCGGTCCCTGGTGCCCAAACGTTTGGGGACCTCTGGACTACTAGATGACCTCCAAGGTCCCTTCCGACTGTTATTCCAATTCTAAAAATGTTCCACTGCTTCCAAAACCTCTTGACCTTTTTTTTCTTCTTTTTTTTGGCAAGCAACAATCTGATAAATATTTTTGCAGCTGCTTCGGAGAGTGTAAGAAGAGTTTGAGCTGCAGTCACAAAAGCCGAACTGCCGCTGATTAATTTGCCTGGCGGTGCTAAAGGTGCCATGGGATTGTTTTATGATTGATGCTCCAGGCCTGCCACCTGTCGGCCGGTCAGAATATTGCCTGGCATTAGTGGACTGGGGGGGGAGAAAAAAAAAGGCATTTCCTTGCTTGGCTCCAATCTGCGACGGGTTTTTAGGACTTTCCGCTGAGCGAAGTCAGTTGGGGAAGCTGAATTTGCCTCACAACAGAGGGATTCGCTGAACTGAGTGGCGAAAAGGGTCGTAAAATGGGTCGCAACTCCCTTAGTGGCTCCTTAATGACGGAAATTCTGCTGATTGTAAGCAGAGGACCACAGTTGACAGTTCTGGTCATTAAGTGAGACATTTGTTCAGCCCACCCTTTTAGGACTTTTCTCCCCCACGGTTGGTGAGGGAAGAGCTGCGGCTGAGAAGTTATTAAGCCGATCCTTAAATGAATCCGGGCTTCCCCCGTCGACTTGGCTTGCCAGAAGGGCGCAAAAGGGGTGGTGGTGGTCACGTGACACCCTCCCGGGACGCTGCGACCGTCATAAATATGAGTCGCTTGCCAAAGCGTCTGAATTTTGATCGTGTGACCCTGGGGGATGCCGCAGCGGTCATTAAGCGTGAAAAGGGATGCTAAGCCACCCTTTTCAGTGCCGTGGTCACTTTGAACGGTCACTAAACGAAATTGTCGTAAGGCGAGGACAACCTGTACGAAAAAAATTGTTGTGGCTGCCCAACTGAAGGGGACTCTGGGAAGCTTACAGAATTAAAAACCCACCACAAAACACAATGAAACCACACACACCCCATTGCCTCAGCAATCGGACCAATTCATTTGTTTGAGATGGTTACAAGATAAGGCAGGGGTCCCCAACATTGGCCACTTTAAGACTGGTGGACTTCAACTGCGATGATACCCAGCTCTTTATCTCCACCCCGAACCAAGCCAGTGATGCCCTCGACGTGATGTCCCGTTGCCTGGAAGCGGTACGGATTTGGATGGGGAAGAACAGGCTCCGGCTCAACCCGGCCAAGACTGAGTGGCTTTACGTACCGGCATCTCGACTTGTCCAAGAGGTTCCATCTTTGGTTATGGGAGGAGAGGTGTTGCCTCCCGTTGATAGGGCGCGCAATTTAGGCGTCCTCCTGGACTCACGACTCAGTTTTGAAGATCATATTGGAGTCGTGGCCGGGGGGCATTTGCCCAGGTTCGCCTGGTGCACCAGTTGCGCCCCTATCTGGACCGAGATGCCCTACGTCACTCATGGACTCGTTACCTCCCATATAGATTACTGCAATGCTCTCTACATGGGGCTGCCCTTGAAGACCACCCGGAGGCTTCAGCTGGTGCAGAATGCGGCCGCGCGGGTAGTGATGGGAGCACCCCGATACTCCCATATTACACCCCTCCTGCGTGAGCTGCATTGGCTACCAGTTGTCTTCCGGGCGAGATTTTTAATTCCATTTACGGTATATCCTGCCCTTCTCCGAAGACTCAGGGCGGCTTACAAGCTTAGCAGTAGCCTTCATTCTATGTATATGCCTGCTTATTAGGGCTTTCACACACACCCCAGCAGCATTATTACAAAGTCAGCTTAATTGCCCCCAACAATCTGGGTCCTCATTTTACCTACCTCGGAAGGATGGAAGGCTGAGTCAACCTTGAGCTTGGTGGGACTCGAACCTGCACTAATTGCAGGCCTGGGATATTTGCAGGACTGTCTGCTGCCGGGGACGACTTCCCATCGCCCAGTGCGCTCACACAGAGAAGGCCTCCTCAGGGTGCCGTCTCCTCAGGGTGCCGTCGGCTAGACAATGTCGGCTGGCGACCCCCAGGCGGAGGGCCTTCTCTGTGGGAGCGCCAGCCCTGTGGAACCAATTCCCTCTTGAGCTTCGGATGGCCCCGGACCTCCGGTCCTTTCGCCGCAGCCTTAAAACTTTCCTTTTCTATCAGGCTGACCTGGATTGACGATGGGTTTTTAAAATGTTTTAATTTTTAACTGTGTAGTTAATTAATTTTGGGGCTGTTTATTTAATTCTTTTTTAATTTTTGTATTGTTGTTTTTATTGTTGTTAGCGCCCTGAGTCCTTTGGGAGATAGGGCGGCATATAAGTCCCAAAAATAAATAAAAATAAATAAATAACTCCCAGCTTTGCTGGCTGAGGAATTCTGGGAGTTGAAGTCCACAAGTCTTAAAGTGGCCAATGTTGGGGACCCCTGGTATAAGGTTCCCTGCTTGAGTGGGAGGTTGGACTAGAAGATCTCTAAGGTCCCTTTCAACTCTGTTACTTTGACCGTTCGGCAAAACCAGGCCTTTTAAAAGAGTTTAGCCCTGCTTCGCTCTCCAAGCTTGCTTTAATTTTTTTTTCTTTTGAAAGAGTGTCAAAGAGGGCCCTAGTCTTAACTCTGCAGGGATGAAGTTCCTCAGAGAGAGAGCCACCATGGAGAAGGTTCTTCTTCTGGGTCCCACCAGGTGGACCTCCTTAGGAGAGGGGATCCATAACATCTGATTTCCAATCTTTTCTCCGCAGGGATGATGTTCCTCAGAGGAGCCACCACGGAGAAGGCCCTTTTTCTTGGTCCCACCAGAAGGACCTCCTTAAGAGAGGGGGACCCTTGGTAAGGCCACACTTGGAATCCCGCATCCAGTTTTGGTTGCCCCAATATAAAAAAGATGCTGAGACTTTCTAGAGTACAGAGAAGAGCAACAAAGATGATCGGGGGACTGGAGGCTAAAACATATATCAAGAACGGTTGCTGGAATTGGGTAGGTCTGGTTTAATGAAAAGAAGGACGAGGGGGTGATGTGATAGCCATCTTCCAATATCTCAGGGGCTGCCCCAAAGAAGAGGCAGTCAAGCTATTCTCCAAAGCGCCCGAAGGCAGGAGAAGAAGCAACGGAGGGAAACTAACCAAGGAGAGAAGCAACCTGGAACTAAGGAGAAATTTCCTTAGAACAATTAATCAGTGGAACAGTAGAAGTGGATGGTCCATTTCTGGGGGTATTCAAGAAGAGACTGGAGAGCCAGTTTTCTGAGATGTTAGAGGGCCTCCAGCTTGAGCAGGGGGTTGGACTAGAAGACCTCCAAGGTCCCTTGGAAACTAGAAGCAACCTAGAACTAAGGAGAAACTTCCTAAAAGTGAGGACAATTAACCAGTGGAACACCTTGCCTCCAGAAGTTGTGGGTGCTCCATCACTGGAGGTTTTTAAGAAGAGACTGGACAGCCATTTGTCTGGAATGGTACAGGGTCTCCTGCTGGAGCAGGGGGTTGGACTAGAAGACCTCCAAGGTCCCTTCCAGCTCTATTCTGATTAAATTGATTGAAGATAGGTATAAATGATAGATAGATATTATATATATAGATAGGATAGATAGGGTAGATAGACAGACACATACATACATACATACATACATATATAAAGAGAGAGAGAGACAGATAGACAGACAGACAGGATAGGGTAGGTAGATAGACAGACAGATAGATACATATAGACAGATATAGATGATACATAGATAATGATAGATAGATAGATAGATAGATAGATAGATAGATAGATAGATAGATAGATAGATAGAGTCAGAAGCTGTGAATGCTCCAACACTGGAAGTTTTTAAAGAAGAGACTGGACAGCCACTTGCCTGAAATGGCACAGGGTCTCCTGTCTGAGCAGAGGGGGTTGGACTAGAAGACCTCCAGGGACCCCTCCAACTCTGTTACTCTGACCCATAATATCCCTTGCCCCCCCCTGCTCTGGTAGGTCAGGTAAATGTAAGTGGGGAAAGATGGATCTTCAGATTTGCCCCTTTGCAAATTAAAGAAACGCTAAGTCTCCTCAATGCCAGCTCAAGTCAGAAGTTAACAGAATAACAAGAGTTGGAAGGGACCTTGGAGGTCATCTAGTCCAACCCCCTGCTCAGGCAGGAAACCCTCTACCATGTCAGTCAAATGGTTGTCCACTCTCGTCTTGAAAATCTCCAGTGTTGGAGCATTCAAGGTTGTTCCATTGATTCAAGTGTTGCAACTGTCAGGAAGTTTCTCCTTAGTTCCAGGTTGCTTCTCTCCTTGGTTAGTTTCCATCCGTTGCTTCTTGTCCTGCCTTCGGCCGCTTTGGAGAATAGCTTGACTCCCTCTTCTTTGGGGCAGCCCCTCAAATACTGGAGCATTGCTATCATGTCCCCCCTCGTCCTTCTCTTCATTAAACTAGACATACCCAATTCCAGCAACCGTTCTACCTATGTTTTAGCCTCCAGTCCCCTGATCACCTTTGTTGCTCTTCTCTGCACTCTTTCTAGAGTCTCAACATCTTTTTTACATCGTGGAGACCAAAACTGGATGCCATATTCCAAGTGTGGCCTTACCAAGGCCTTGTAAAGCGGTATTAACACTTCGCGTGATCTTGATTCTATCCCTCCGTTGATGCAACTCTGCTAATGCTGCTGCTGCAGCACACTGCTCTATTCTATTCTGAAGTCCGTTTTTTCAGCACCGTTGTAACTCGGAACGGTTGCAAAAGGTTATAAATCGAGGACTACCTGCATTCCAGACCGTCACACCCCCTCCAAAGGGCCCTTGGGGGAAAAAAAAAAAACCAAACCCAAAAAAGAACTGGGGGTTTAATCCCTCTCGCCGTAATTATCACTCCAAGGGGCCAAGGTATATACATATTTTATTTTTTAAAAAGTTTACAGTTTCTTTAATTATACACAACTATTCTGAGAGGTTATAATCCTTAGAAGAGGCATTTGCCACAGGGGGGGTGTCTCCCCACCCACTACCCTCCACACTGCCACCAGCCACGTCATCGCATCGCCAAGAAGGGAGGAGAAAGGGGGGGGGGGAAACTGGCTGGGGCAGGCAAGAGGCAGGCCGGGCTTCCCGTTTGACCTCTTCCAAGTATTCACACGTTGTACCAAATACACTCCGGGAAATTAAGCAAAAAACAAAAAACAAAGGCGATTTCCAAATGGGGCACCCCCCTGCTTCGAGTTCCAGATCAGCATGCAAGAAGGCAACGTTCTAGATCACCACCACCCCGTTCCAAATCCGAGCCGGGGGGACCTTGGCCTTGTCCAAAAGCTGTTTCCACCCGTCTCCTTCTCGCGCCAAAAAGACCCCCATCAGCCAAGCAAGAGAACTTAACTCAAGTTCTCAGTTTACGTCCGCACTGACCCCCCCCCCTCCTCCAATCTCTGCTCCGGAACCACTAAATAAATATATATATATATATATTTTAAAAAAATCTGAATTAAGGGGACAAGACCGCGATTATCAGGGTGAGGTGGCAGCACTGCAGCTTTGCTTCCACGTACGGCTTAAGATACGTCTAGGGTGGCTTAGAAAGGCTGCTCGACGGATGGATCGGGGAAGATGGTGAAGAGATGGAAGAAAGCTTAGGTGCCTTCAAGAGAAGTTCCCCCTCCAGAAGACGGATCTAGATCGCTAATTGAAAAGGACCGGGTGGGAAGCATCAAGAAAGATTCGCTCAGCTGCAATTGACTCTGGATTGTCATTTCCACCGGCCGTCTGAAGGCGGCCATCAGTTCCACCGGTGGTTGGTCGTTTGGTGTCATCAACTGAAGACCGTTGGCCAAACGGCGGCAAGTGGAGATTGAGCAACCCAGAGAGGAGGAGGAGGAGGAGGAGGAGACGGCATCAACCTACGTTAAGGGTCAAGGATGGGAAGGAGACCCAAGTTGAAATCCGCTTCGTTTAGCTAAAAGCTTTTGAGGTGGTTCCTCAACAAAGGTCTCTTCCAGACTTGACCTCGCCAACATTTGGCCAACCATGATCACTAGGTCAATGCCAGGCCAAGGAACACCAGAAAAGTTTGCAGCGGGCTGTGGTATGTGTTTGTGTGTCTGTTGAAACCTACGTTCAAGAACTAATTTCACCTTCAACCATCATCTCGGCCACGAACGCTCAAGAGATGAGATGCACTCCCCCCTAAAAAAAAAAAAAAGGACCTTCGCGAATCGAAAGAGTTGGGCCGAGCCAATTTCAGGCCCCAGAATTTGGTGCCGACGTGGGTCATCTTTCTATCGGAAATTTTGTTACGTTTTCGCTCCTTAATCAAAGCCAGCATTGCGGCTTTGCTTGACGGGAAGGGGTGGGGGGAAGAGGGGAAAAAAAAGGGATGTTAATTTATGAGCGGTCAACAAATCTCAAAATATCAAGAATTCAGACTTGTTTCCGGAAAAAAGAAAAAAAAAGATTACCTTCGTAAAGGGAATTAGAACACTAGCGTATCAATATATCTATCTATCTATATATATGTACAATCATGGGGAGAAGAATGGTTTATGTTGCTCAAAGTGGCACTCCTATCATGATAGATAGCTTGGCACTCAAAAAAAAAAAAATCTAGGACCTCACAGCGCCTAGAGATCATTGCACAGGTCGACCAATTAGCAGCACATTTAAGGCAGACCAAGCCCATCGTGCACTCCTCCATGCCGGCTGGGGAGGATGGGGGATGGGGTGGCAAATGCAGGACGACACCAGGTTAGGGATTGGTAAATCTTAAATCAGTGTTTCTCCATTTTAGCCACTTTAAGATGGGCGGACTTCAACTCCCAGGCTGGGGAATCCTGGGAGTTGAAGTCCGCCCATCTTAAAAAGGCTAAAATTGAGACAACACTGATTGAGGAGGTCCATCTTATCTTCCATCAAGACCCAGACAAAACAGGGGGTCCCCTATTCCAAAATCACTTCAGCTGCTCACCACAACACAATTTCACTGCTTTCCCCCCCTCCCCAACGTTTTCAAGGCCAAAAAAAAAAAGAGAATGACTATGAATAATTTTTGTGGGGAGGGGTTTTTTCCTCCTCGCCCCCACTTTATGCCCAAGACGAGATAAGCTTTTGCTTTATTCCAAGAAAAATAATCGTGCCAATTAAGGTCTACCTCACGGGTCTTTTCCACACGGGGAAGAAAGCAAGCAAAGCAAAGGGATGGCGGTTGAAGATCGGATTCATTCCGTCAGCCTGCCCCCCCCTCAAAACACACACACACATACACACACACACACACACACACACACGCACACACACACACACAACTCTCTCCAACTTCAAACCCCGATGGCATTAAGAAGGATCGGATGGGAAAGGAAAGACACAATTCTCTTTGACAGTCAACGTTCTTCTTGATTCACCCAAGTTCTGATGATGATTACAAGACGATACACCCAACTTTCCTGAGCCCTCTACTCAACATCCTGTCCCCCAAGCTCCATCTCAAGGGACATCCGGGCCAGAGTGCAAGTTCCCTCATAAGGGACCTCCTTGCTATCCACCCTAGTCAACCACCATCATTTCTGGTCTGAGGCTCTTTCCCCCCGTTGGAGGGAAGGGCGGTATGGAACCGTCGGGAACTCGGTTAGTCGAGGAAAGAGGTAACTTGGAGTCTCTTAAACACCACCTTTGACATCAATTGCCCCCCCCTCTCCTTTCCAAGGAGCACCATGTCCCGCCAATCGTGGTGGGACTTGGCCAGCTCAGGCGAGCAACAGCAAAACGGACAACAGAAGGGATGGCAAGTGCTGGCAAGGGATGGGGTGAGGTGGTGAGGAGGGAATTTACTAACCAAGTACCAGAGCTCGCTCAAATCCACCTGGTCAGAAAGCTCTCTCAGATGTAGATGTTCCCCAGGATGGCATTTGCAGAATTATCAAGAGAACGAGTGAAAAATGTGTGTGTGTGTGTGTAGAATCCCTGCTGCTGGTGGTTTGGACAAGAGGACCAGGATGGATTGGGTTCAAGGTACTTTGAGTTAGCCACCACCTCACCACCCCTTGGACAGGACTCGTCTTGCTCCCTTTCGTCCCTCGAAGAAAAGACCAAGACGATTTACCTAGGACTTTCACGCTGACCTTCACATGTTTCCGCCCACCACTCACTCCCCAGCCCGGGCCGACTTAAAAGACCATCATCACCATCACCTCCGTCACCAGTCTAAGCAGACAGGAAGTCCGTCAGGAAAAATTAAAAAAAAAGAAAAAAAGCATACTATACTCAGAATCACAGCTGCTTCGTAAAAATCGGACACGTCAAGAACTCCATGCTTTCGGTTGGTGGATCTTGTTGGGTTAAAAAAAAAAACACGACCCCCCCAAAAAAAGGTGAACTCCCATCGAAAAAAAGGGGATTAAAAGCAGCCAGGTTGAAGCGAAGGAGCACCGTTGACTTCACGGCCTCATTATGCTTTCCATCGATTAAATTGCGCGTGCGTGCGCGCGCGCACAGCCCATCGCGCACCCGTCCCCCCAAAAAACCTTCTCTTTTACGTTCTCAAATTGCTGTTCCACATTTGCGTCCGCGGGGTGTCTGCTGTCTTTGGAACGCTCAACTTAAAAAGTAAAGAAAGGAAGGAAGGGGGGGAAAAAAACGGAGGGATTTTTTTTTTAAAAAAAGGCAAAGCAGCAGGTTCCAGAGGAGGTGTGTGTGTGTGTGGGGGGGGCATTTGAACTCAGCTGAAATGGAATTACGAAGAGATGCAAGCATGCGCCCGGGTTCATATTGCTACCAAGTGGAATGTCGGAAACGCACCACAATGCATGTTTTGGGGGCTCTTTGAGAAATGACCAAAAAAAAAAAAAAATCAAGATCTAAACGGTGGAGATATATATATATATATATATATATATATATATATATATATGTATATATATATATATGTGTGTATATATATATATATGTATATGTATATATATATATATATATATACACCTCTGAATGCTATTATTCATAAAAACCTTGTTTAGTAATAAAAAATTGCTTTGTTTAAATATGAATATTATAGTCTGCTTCTCAGCGCGTGGTCAGGAAGTCAAGTCTCTCTGAAAAGCAGGACGCTGCTTCTACTACAATTCCATATCTTGGGCCTCGTCCTCGGAAAAGTCAGACATGGAACTTTCCGAAGAGCTGTCACCGGTCCCTTCTTCCTGCTCTTTGAGGGCCTCCTCCGTTGCATATTTCTGAATGTATTCTGGAGGGGGGGAAAAAGAGAGGAAACAATCAACTCCAATGATCCAAGATCAAAAATCCATCCATCCCTCTCTCTCTCTATCCTCTAATTATCTCTCTAAAATCTCTCTCTCTTTCTCTAATATCTATCTTCTCTCTCTCTAATTATCTTTTCTCTAATTCTCTATCTAATCTATTATCTATGTCACTATTTATCATCTATATCTTCTCTCTATCTTCTCTAATTATCTATCATCTATTCTCTAATTATCTATCTAATCTATTATCTATCTCACTATCATCTATCTAACTTCTATCTCTTTCTCTAATATATATCTTCTCTCTCTCTAATTATCTATCTTTTCTAATTATCTATCATCTACTCTCTAATTATCATCTCTCTCATCTCTAATTATCTAATCTATTATCTATCTCACTATTTATCATATCTATCTATCTATCTATCTATCTATCTATCTATCTATCTATCTATCTATCTATCTATCTATCTTCTATCTCTCTAATTATCTATCTTCTCTAATTATCTATCTTCTCTAATTATCTATCATGTACTCTAAATATCATTTATTTATTTATTTTTAATTCCATTTATATCCCGCCCTTCTCCGAAGACTCAGGGCGGCTTACAAGCTTAGCAGTAGCCTTCATTCTATGTATATGGCTGCTTATTAGGGCTTTCACACACACCCCCAAGCGGCATTATTACAAAGTCAGCTTATTGCCCCCAATAATCTGGGTCCTCATTTTACCTACCTCGGAAGGATGGAAGGCTGAGTCAACCTTGAGCCTGGTGGGACTCGAACCTGCACTAATTGCAGGCAGCTGGTATTACTTAAGGAGGCATTAGCCCACTGCTCCATTAGCCCACTGCTCATCTCTAATTATCTAATCTATTATCTATCTCACTATCTATCTATCTCTCTATCTATCTCTCTAATTATCTATCTTCTCTAATTATCTATCCCATCGCCCAGTACGCTCACACAGAGAAGGCCTCCTCAGGGTACCGTCGGCTAGACAATGTCGGCTTGCGACCCCCAGGGGAAGAGCCTTCTCTGTGGGAGCACCAGCCCTGTGGAACCAGCTCCCCCCTGAGCTTCGGATGGCCCAAGATCTCCAGTCCTTTCGCCGCGGCCTCAAAACATTCCTTTTCCACCTGGCTGACCTGGACTGACAGGGATTTTAATTATGTTTTTAATTTTTAACTCTAACTTTTAATTTATTTTAATTTTAATTTATTGTACAGAGGCCTTTAATTTTAATTTTTATCTTAACTTCTGTATTTATTATATGTTACTGTTGTTAGCCGCCCTGAGTCCTTCGGGAGATAGGGCGGCATATAAATCCCAATAATAAATAAATAAATATTTATTTATTTATTTATTTATTTATTTATTTATTTATTTATTTATTTATTTATTTATTTATTTAGTTACATTTATATACCGCCCTTTCCCTGAGGACTCAGGGCGGTTTACAGGGAATTAAAAATCCAACATACAAAAGTTAAAAACCAAATTAAAAAATATTAAATTGACCCTGTACGCTTAAAAACCCCAATTAAAAAAAATTTCTCCTCAGCCTGGGCCCGAGAGCTCAAAGAGCCAGGTCTTCAGGCCCCGGCGGAATGATCGGAGGTCGGGGGCAGTCCTCAGCTCCACCGGCAGCTGGTTCCAGAGGGCAGGTGCTCCCACTGAGAAGGCCCTATCCCTGGGTGTCACCCGCCGGCAATCTCTCACCGGCGGGACCCTGAGCAGACCCTCCCTGTGGGAGCGCACTGGGCGAAGGGCATTTGATGCCGGCAGCAGGTGTTCCCTCAAATAACCCGGACCCAGGCCATGTAGGGCTTTATAGGTAATAACCAGCACCTTGAATTTCACCCGGAGGGCAACCGGAAGCCAATGCAGCTCGCGGAGTAGAGGTGTTATATGGGAGTATCGGGAAACCCCCATTACAACTCGCGCGGCCGCATTCTGCACCAGTTGAAGCCTCCGAGTGGTCTTCAAGGGCAGCCCCATGTAGAGAGCGTTACAGTAGTCCAAACGGGAGGTCACAAGCGCATGAGTAACTGTGCGTAGGGCGTCTCGGTCCAGATAGGGACGCAACTGGCGCACCAGGCGAACCTGTGCAAAAGCCCCCCTGGTCACGGCTCCTATATGGTCTTCAAAATTGAGCCGTGAGTCCAGGAGGACGCCCAAGTTGCGAGCCCTATCAACGGGGGGTAACACCTCACCCCCCATCATTAAGGATGGAATAACTTGGTTAACCCGAGATGCCGATATGCACAGCCACTCAGTCTTGGCGGGATTGAGACGAAGCCTGTTTCTCCCCATCCAGACCTGAACCGCCTCCAGGCACCGGGACATCACGGAGAGGGCATCACTGGGTTGGTTCGGGGTGGAAAGAAAAAGTTGGGTATCATCAGCGTACTGGTGATACCCCACCCCAAAACCACGAATGATCTCGCCCAGCGGCTTCATATAGATGTTGAACAGCAGAGGCGAGAGAACCGACCCCTGAGGAACTCCACAAATGAGAGACCTCGGGGCGGATCTCTGCCCTCCTGTCAACACCGACTGCGAGCGGCCCTGGAGGTAGGAGGAGAACCACCGTAGAACGGTGCCTCCCACTCCCAGCCCCCTGAGACGCCGCAGCAGGATACCATGGTCGATGGTATCGAACGCCGCTGAGAGATCTAATAGGACCAGGACAGAGGAACAACCCCTATCCCTAGCCCTCCAGAGATCATTCACCAGCGCGACCAATGCCGTCTCCGTGCTGTGTCCGGGCCTGAAGCCCGATTGGTACGGGTCCAGATAATCAGTTTCCTCCAGGAACAGAGGGAGCTGATGCGCCACCACACTCTCAACAACCTTCGCCAGAAAGCGAAGGTTGGAGACTGGACGATAGTTGTTTAAAACAGCCGGGTCCAAAGCAGGCTTCTTGAGAAGGGGTCTCACCACCGCCTCCTTCAAGGCGGCAGGAAAGACACCCTCCTTCAAGGAAGCAGTTATTACTGCATGGAACCAGCCTCGTGTTCCCTCCCGAGCCGCATAAGCTAGCCAGGAGGGGCACGGATCATCTACTCTCTAATTATCATCTCTCTCATCTCTCTCTAATTATCTAATCTATTATCTATCTCACTATTTATCATCTATATCTATCTATCTATCATCTATCTATCTATCATCTATCTATCTATCTCTCATTTATCTATCTCTCATTTATCTATCTCTCATCTATCTATCTATCTATCTATCTATCTATCTATCTATCTCTCATCTATCTATCTATCTATCTATCTATCTATCTATCTATCTATCTATCTATCTATCTAACTATCTAAATATCTATCTATCATCTATCAATCATCTATCTATCTATCTATCTATCTATCTATCTATCTATCTATCTATCTATCTATCATCTTATCTCATTTCTCTCTCTCTCTCTCTCTCTCTCTCTCTCTCTCTCTCTCTCTCTCTCTCTCACACACACACACACACACACACACACACACACACACACACACCATCCAGTCAGAGCTGAAGAAGCTTCTTGGATGAGAAGTGAAATGTCTTCAAAGAAAAGGAAGTCAGTCCAGCTGCCTCCTAAAGAAGCACCTTTGGGACTCTCTCTCCGCCCCCCCCCCCCATCTATCACCTCTCTCTCAGATTTATTGGCTGCCCACCTTACTACAGGGCTAACTCCATGCTCTCCATTGCTCAGCCTCTGTTCCACAGGAGTCCTCACCTTTAATTTTCTGCTTGTATTCTTCTGGTCGGTGAAGGTACATGGCTGCAGCGTCACCATTAAGGGGGTCTATGGGGTTGGGATAGGCCAGCAACTGGGGCAGGAACGACTCAAATATATTGGTAAGATCTGAAAGGATGAAGAGAAAATGAAGCTTTAGGTTTTAACCATTAGGATGCTTTTGAGCTTACAGAAAAGGCTTGAAACATTTAGAAATGCAAAGCAGAGGTGGTAAACTTTTCAAATCTCTTACTGCCCCGAAAAAAAGTTGGAAGCCACTACTTTTTTTCCTTTCCTTTTTTTTTTTTAAAAAACACCTCTTTTGGCGTTTCTCCTTCTCTCTCTCGAACTTCCCTCCGTTTCTGTTTGTGCTTGTATTTAAGTTTACAATAATTGATGAAAAAAGTCTTAGGGACAAACACACGCAAAAGATTTGAAAAAAAAACAACTTGTGGTTTCCAGAGTCTTCCCTTCCCTTCCTCACACCATTTTTCTCGCCTCCCTGTCTTGGATTCCCAGATTTTCTAGGACAGGGGGGGGTCTTCCACTGTTTGACCTAAAGACCCCTTTCTCCTGGTCTCAAATAACATCCTGATCCCACTGCCAAACGAAACGAAACAGACTGTCCATTTAAGCAAGCGTCTTGACAGTGACAGTCCCAAACTCATCCTTAATTGCAAGGTCCTTGGTGCTCTCTGACTTTGCAGACATTTTATTGCACTGATGATGTCCCCCAGTTTGGGAATGAAACGTCTGCACGAAAAGCACCCAGCTCAGAGAGCACCAAGGACCCTACAGCCCTCCTCCTCCTCTCCGCAAACCCCCTCCCTCCTAGCACTGTTGATGTTCCCTAGTTGGGTCATGAAACATCTGCAAGGAAACCACCAAGCTCAGAGAGCCCCAAGGACACACAGTCATTCTCCTCCTCCTCCTCCTCCTCCTCCTCCTCCTCCTCCTCCCACTGATGATGTTCCCTAGTTGAGTGATGAAACGTCTGCAAGAAAACAACCCAGCTCAGAGAGCACTAAGGACCCCACAGTCATCTTCCTCCTCCTCCTCCTCCTCCTCTCCACCAACCCCACTCCCTTCTATAACTGATGATGTTCCCTAGTTGGGTCATAAAACGTCTGCAAGAAAACCACCCAACTCAGAGAGCACTAAGGACCCTGCAGTCACCTTCCTCCTCCCTCCTCCTCCTCTCCACCAACCCCTCTCCCTTCTATAACTGATGATGTTCCCTAGTTGAGTCATGAAACGTCTGCAAGAAAACAACCCAGCTCAGAGAGCACCAAGGACCCCACAGTCACCTTCCTCCTCCTCCTCCTCTCCACCAACCCCTCTCCCTTCTAGCACTGATGACGTTATCTAGTTGGGTCATAAAACGTCTGCAAGAAAACCACCCAACTCAGAGAGCACCAAGGACCCCACCACAGTCCTCCTCCTCCTTCCTCTCTGCAACCCCTTCCTTTCTAGCACTGAGGATATTCCCCAGTTGGGTCGTGAAATGCCTGCAACAAAACAACTCAGAGTCTACGGAGATTCTCCATCATTTGGGTCATGGTTGTCCCAAAGGTGCTTTTTCAAAAACGTCAACTGGACTTTCTTGCTTTTCCTTGAAAGATGTTTTGGTTCTCATCCAGGAATCCTCTTCTGTCACAGGGATGAGAACCAAAACATCTTCAAAGAAAAGCAAGAAAGTCCAGTTGACATTTTTGAAAAAGCACCTCTGGGACTCTGAGCTCAGAGCGCACAAAGGGCTCTGCAAGTGGACACTCAGCTACAAAGATTCTCTTCTGTCCTCCTCAATTTCAAGTTGCTCTACTAACCATGGGAAAGAATGGAATAGAATAGAATAGAATAGAATAGAATAGAATAGAAAATATGGAATAGAATAGAATAGAATAGAATAGAATAGAATAGAATAGAATAGAATAGAACAGAACAGAACAGAACAGAATATGGAATGAAGAATAGAATAGAATAGAATAGAATAGAATAGAATAGAATAGAATAGAATAGAATAGAATAGAATAGAATAGAATAGAATAGAATAGAATAGAATATGGAATGAAGAATAGAATAGAATAGAATAGAATAGGACAGGACAGGACAGGACAGGACTAGAATAGAATAGAATAGAATAGAATAGAATAGAATAGAATAGAATAGAACAGAACAGAACAGAACAGAATAGAATAGAATATGGAATGAAGAATAGAATAGAATAGAATAGAATAGAATAGAATAGAATAGAATAGAATAGAATAGAATAGAATAGAATAGAATAGAATAGAATAGAATAGAATAGAATAGAATAGGACAGGACAGGACAGGAATAGAATAGAATAGAATAGAATAGAATAGAATAGAATAGAATAGAATAGAATAGAATAGAATAGGACAGGACAGGACAGGACAGGACAGGACTAGAATAGAATAGAATAGAATAGAATAGAATAGAATAGAATAGAATAGAATAGAATAGAACAGAACAGAACAGAATAGAATAGAATATGGAATGAAGAATAGAATAGAATAGAATAGAATAGAATAGAATAGAATAGAATAGAATAGAATAGAATAGAATAGAATAGAATAGAATAGAATAGAATAGAATAGAATAGAATAGAATAGAATAGAACAGGACAGGACAGGACAGGAATAGAATAGAATAGAATAGAATAGAATAGAATAGAATAGAATAGAATAGAATAGAATAGAATAGAATAGAATAGAATAGAATAGAATAGAATAGAATAGAATAGAATAGGACAGGACAGGACAGGACAGGACAGGACTAGAATAGAATAGAATAGAATAGAATAGAATAGAATAGAATAGAATAGAATAGAATAGAATAGAATAGAATAGAATAGAATAGAATAGAACAGAACAGAATAGAATATGGAATGAAGAATAGAATAGAATAGAATAGAATAGAATAGAATAGAATAGAATAGAATAGAATAGAATAGAATAGAATATGGAATGAAGAATAGAATAGAATAGAATAGAATAGAATAGAATAGAATAGAATAGAATAGAATAGAATAGAATAGAATAGAATAGGACAGGACAGGACAGGACTAGAATAGAATAGAATAGAATAGAATAGAATAGAATAGAATAGGACAGGACAGGACAGGACAGGACAGGACAGGACTAGAATAGAATAGAATAGAATAGAATAGAATAGAATAGAATAGGAATAGAATAGAATAGAATAGAATAGAATAGAATATGGAATGAAGAATAGAATGGAATAGAATGGAATAGAATAGAATAGAATAGAATAGAATAGAATAGAATAGAATAGAATAGAATAGAATAGAATAGAATAGAATAGAATAGAATAGAATATGGAATGAAGAATAGAATAGAATGGAATAGAATAGAATAGAATAGAATAGGAATAGAATAGAATAGAATAGAATAGAATAGAATAGAATAGAATAGAATAGAATAGAATATGGAATGAAGAATAGAATAGAATATAATAGAATAGAATAGAATAGAATAGAATAGAATAGGACAGGACAGGACAGGACAGGACAGGACAGGACTAGAATAGAATAGAATAGAATAGAATAGAATAGAATAGAATAGAATAGAATAGAATAGAATAGAATAGAATAGAATAGAATAGAACAGAACAGAACAGAATAGAATATGGAATGAAGAATAGAATAGAATAGAATAGAATAGAATAGAATAGAATAGAATAGAATAGAATAGAATAGAATAGAACAGAACAGAACAGAATAGAATAGAATATGGAATGAAGAATAGAATAGAATAGAATAGAATAGAATATGGAATGAAGAATAGAATGGAATAGAATAGAATAGAATAGAATAGAATAGAATAGAATAGAATAGAATAGAATAGAATAGAATAGAATATGGAATGAAGAATAGAATAGAATGGAATAGAATAGAATAGAATAGAATAGGAATAGAATAGAATAGAATAGAATAGAATAGAATAGAATAGAACAGAATAGGACAGGACAGGACAGGACTAGAATAGAATAGAATAGAATAGAATAGAATAGAATAGAATAGAATAGAATAGAATAGAATAGAACAGAACAGAACAGAACAGAACAGAACAGAATAGAATATGGAATGAAGAATAGAATAGAATAGAATAGAATAGAATAGAATAGAATAGAATAGAATAGAATAGAATAGAATAGAATAGAATAGAATAGAACAGAACAGAATAGAATAGAATATGGAATGAAGAATAGAATAGAATAGAATAGAATAGAATAGAATAGAATAGAATAGAATAGAATAGAATAGAATAGAATAGAATAGGACAGGACAGGACAGGACAGGACAGGACTAGAATAGAATAGAATAGAATAGAACAGAACAGAACAGAACAGAATAGAATAGAATAGAATAGAATATGGAATGAAGAATAGAATAGAATAGAATAGAATAGAATAGAATAGAATAGAATAGAATAGAATAGAATAGAATAGAATAGGACAGGACAGGACAGGACTAGAATAGAATAGAATAGAATAGAATAGAATAGAATAGAATAGAATAGAATAGAATATGGAATGAAGAATAGAATAGAATAGAATAGAATAGAATAGAATAGAATAGAATAGAATAGAATAGAATAGAACAGGACAGGACAGGACAGGACTAGAATAGAATAGAATAGAATAGAATAGAATAGAATGGAATGGAATGGAATGGAATGGAATGGAATGGAATGGAATGGAATAGAATAGAATAGAATAGAATAGAATAGAATAGAATAGAATAGAATAGAATAGAATATGGAATGAAGAATAGAATAGAATGGAATAGAATGGAATAGAATAGAATAGAATAGAATAGAATAGAATAGAATAGAATAGAATAGAATAGAATAGAATAGAATAGAATAGAATATGGAATGAAGAATAGAATAGAATGGAATAGAATAGAATAGAATAGAATAGAATAGGAATAGAATAGAATAGAATAGAATAGAATAGAATAGAATAGAATAGAATAGAACAGAACAGAACAGAACAGAACAGAATAGAATATGGAATGAAGAATAGAATAGAATAGAATAGAATAGAATAGAATAGAATAGAATAGAATAGAACAGAACAGAATAGAATAGAACAGAACAGAATAGAATAGAATATGGAATGAAGAATAGAATAGAATAGAATAGAATAGAATAGAATAGAATAGAATAGAATAGAATAGAATAGGACAGGACAGGACAGGACAGGACAGGACTAGAATAGAATAGAATAGAACAGAACAGAACAGAACAGAATAGAATAGAATAGAATATGGAATGAAGAATAGAATAGAATAGAATAGAATAGAATAGAATAGAATAGAATAGAATAGAATAGAATAGAATAGAATAGAATAGAATAGGACAGGACAGGACAGGACAGGACAGGACTAGAATAGAATAGAATAGAATAGAATAGAATAGAATAGAATAGAATAGAATAGAATATGGAATGAAGAATAGAATAGAATAGAATAGAATAGAATAGAATAGAATAGAATAGAATAGAATAGAATAGAATAGGACAGGACAGGACAGGACTAGAATAGAATAGAATAGAATAGAATAGAATAGAATGGAATGGAATGGAATGGAATGGAATGGAATGGAATGGAATGGAATGGAATAGAATAGAATAGAATAGAATAGGAATAGAATAGAATAGAATAGAATAGAATATGGAATGAAGAATAGAATAGAATGGAATAGAATGGAATAGAATAGAATAGAATAGAATAGAATAGAATAGAATAGAATAGAATAGAATAGAATAGAATAGAATAGAATAGAATAGAATAGAATAGAATAGAATATGGAATGAAGAATAGAATAGAATGGAATAGAATAGAATAGAATAGAATAGAATAGGAATAGAATAGAATAGAATAGAATAGAATAGAATAGAATAGAATAGAATAGAATAGAATAGAATAGAATATGGAATGAAGAATAGAATAGAATGGAATAGAATAGAATAGAATAGAATAGAATAGAATAGAATAGAATAGAATATGGAATGAAGAATAGAATAGAATGGAATAGAATAGAATAGAATAGAATAGAATAGAATAGGAATAGAATAGAATAGAATAGAATAGAATAGAATAGAATAGAATAGAATAGAATATGGAATGAAGAATAGAATAGAATGGAATAGAATAGAATAGAATAGAATAGAATAGAATAGAATAGAATAGAATAGAATAGAATAGAATAGAATAGAATAGAATAGAATAGAAAATAGGGAAGGGAAGAGTAAGAGTAAGAGTAAGAGTAGAAGCTGGAAGGGACCTTGGAGGTCTTCTAGTCCAGCCCCCTGCTTAAGCAGGAAGACCTATACCACCTCAGACAGGTATATATATGCCCCAACCCCTTCCCTTTCAAGAACCACTGTTCAAGGACTTGTGCAAAAACCAACTGGATACGGAGTCCATCCCACAGAGATGACAATGAAGGCAAAAACAAAGGAACAGGAAGCTGAACAACACTGCCTTAACGCAACAGGGGAAGAAAAAGCTTTTAACTCGTGTTCGGATACCCCATGGTATCCCTCTCCCCCCTCTCTCTTTAGGGTGCAATGTTTTTACCTGTTGGCTTCCAGAAACAGCCAAAATCATTCCAACCCCACACAAGAAGCATCCAGTCAAACATAGCTGGCCTACAGCTACATGGCTGTCGCTTTCCTTTAGTGCGAAGATGGTAGCCACGACGACGCAAACCAAGCCCTTTTCCGCCCCGCACGAGAAAAAAAAGGGGGGGGGGGTTGATCCCATCGTTTGTGGCAGCCATCTTGACTTTTTTGACCTCTCTCCCGGTGGACACGTCGAAAAGGCAAAGGGGACGGATCCGCTTCTCCGGTGCATTTTACAAACAAACAAACAACTCACCGTAGAGAGCTGTCCAAGTCTGATTAATTACATCTAGACATACGGTTCCTGACCTGGAATAAGCAAACGAGAATAGTTTGGGACAATTCAACACGAGTGGCATGCGATTTCAACTCGGCCCGTGCCGGCCTGATAGATGAGATAACCTTTAATTGTCGTTCCCCCCCCCCCCGTGCGCACAACGGCACACATTAAAAATGAAGTTTAGTTGCTTGCTCTCAAAAGTGCACGCACACGTAGCACGCCTTTCAAACATGCTCTGTACAACCTATGTTTCGACCTACACCCTTACGTATAAAGAACGTGTAAATGTTCATCACTGTCCATCTTGAATACACAATAGAGGGAGGAAGGCTTTAGAGCAGGGGTCTTCAAACTTGGCCCTTTTGCGACTTGTGGACTTCAACTCCCAGAATTCCTCAGCCAGGCACACGTGCCTGGCTGAGGAATTCTGGGAGTTGAAGTCCACAAGTCGCAAAAGGGCCAAGTTTGAAGACCCCCTGGTTTTAAGAGTTCACCAGGTTAATAATGTATGGGACAAAATTGGGACTGAACTTGGATGTTCTGCTTCGGATACCACGGAGCCCCCTCCTCCCAGCAGGGAACGAGGACAACAGGTTGTGAAGAGGATGGGCGGCGTCCCAGACAATCTTGCGGACCCTTACTCAAGCCACGCTTCGGTGCCGCGTCCTGGATGGGAGGGAGGGAACTGCCACGGATCTGAGTTGTCAGATCCTACCTCATTGACAGTGTAGACCAGGGGATGAATGGGGACCGCCAAATTGGTTGTGCAAAATATTTCCTCTTTTTGGAAGTTGAAAAGGGGCCCAGTGAGTGTGTGGAGAGACTCACTCAAGAGAGGGTCTAAGATGACACTTCTCAACCTTGGCAAGGTTAAGATGGGTGGACTTCCTGGAATTCTCCAGCCAGCTAAGGTTGACAAACATTGCTTAACATCAATTGAGGGAAATATCTATCTATCTATCTATCTATCTATCTATCTATCTATCTATCTATCTATCTATCTATCTATCTATCTATCTATCTATCATCTATCTATCATCTTTCTATCTATCATCTATCTATCTATCTATCTATCTATCTATCTATCTATCTATCTATCTATCTATCATCTTATATCTATCTATCTATCTATCTATCTATCTATCTATCTATCTATCTCTATCATCTAATTATCTATATCTTCTCTAATTATCTATCTTTATCATCTCTCTAATTATCTCTTCTCTCTAATTATCTATCATCTCTCTAAGTATCTATATCTATCTTCTAATTATCTATCTCTATCATGTCTAATTATCTATCTCTCTTTCTCTAATTATCTATCTCTATCATCTCTCTAATTGTCTATCTCTATCTTCTCTAATTATCTATCATCTAACTATCTGTCTTCTCATTATCTACCTACTTCTATCATTCTAATTATCTAATCTGTCTCTCTCTCTCCCAATTATCTACCTCTATCATCTAATTATCTCTTTAATCTATCTTTTCTAATTAATCTATCACCTCTCTAATTATCTGTCTGTCTGACTATCTAGTTACAAGAGCACTGGAAAAAGTGACATGACCATTTTTCACACTTACGACCGTCCCAGCACCCACACGGTCATGTGATCAAAACCCATGACCCCGGGACGCTGCAACCGTCATAAAGGTGAGTCAGTCGCCAAGCATCCGAATTTGGAGCAGGTGGACCACGGGGATGCTGCAGCTGTGGTAGGTGTGAAAAACGGCCCTTTGAACGGTCACTCAATGAACTGTGGTAAGACAAAAGACGCCCTGTATAAAAATGGCTGGCCATAGGCCCACCTTAACAGAAAGGAACAGTTTCCCGCCACAGCTCCTGAGTCCTCTAGAAACGGTCTCCAAACCCAGCGAAGCTACAGCTGTTCAATTTTTTAAATTTCCAATCTGGGAATCAAGGCAACGGCAGAGGAGGCAGCTGTTATGGCCATGCGTGCTGCCCGATTTCTCTTTTAATGTCCAAGAAAGCAAAGGGAAGCTGCAGGCACTGGGGACTGCTTTTAAATCAACCCAAGGTGAGTTAATACGTGGTGACAGCTGTGCTCCTAGTTGGCATTTTAAAAATAACTCCTAAGCTCAGTCATTTCCGGTATCTAGACTAGCTAAGGTTTATCCAAAGGCAGGCTGAGTGATGTAGGGACCCCCATCTTTCACGAGACAGGAAGTTGGAAGACCATCTTAACTCCTCGGCATCTCCTTAGGGAAAAAAAAAGTTAAGATAACTCAGGGGTCTTCAAACTTGGTCCTTTTATGACTTGTTGGACTTCAACTCCCAGAATCCCTCAGCAAGCGTGCCTGGCTGAGGAATTCTGGGAGTTGAAGTCCAACAAGTCAAGGGGTCTTCAAACTTGGCCCTTTTATGACTTGTGGACTTCAACTCCCAGAGTACCTCAGCCAGCCTGAGGGAACTATGACCCTTTTATGACTTGTGGACTTCAACTCCCAGAGTACCTCAGCCAGCCTGAGGGAACTATGACCCTTTTATGACTTGTGGACTTCAACTCCCAGAGTACCTCAGCCAGCCTGAGGGAACTATGACCCTTTTATGACTTGTGGACTTCAACTCCCAGAATTCTTCAGCCAGTGTGCCTGGCTGAGGGATTCTGGGAGTTGAAGTCCACAAGTCATAAGAGGGCCAGGTTTGAAGACCCCTGAGATAACTGGTGCTTAAAACCTCTTTTAAGTCAAGTGTTTCTCAGCTTTGGGGCCTTTAAGATGGGTGGACTTCAACTCCCAGAATTCTCTGCCCGGGGAATTCTGAGGGAGTTGAAATCCACCCATCTTAAAGGCCCCGAAGGTTGAGAATGACTGACTTTTACATGTTTTACTCGCCTCCTGTTGTGGGACTGGAGAAATGTAGAAAACCAAACATCACCATATTCCCCCCTCAAATAAAATATAATTTCAATGCAAACAAAAGTCACTTACGCTTCGTCAATGTTGGGATGAAAAATTTTATTCATGAATCCTAGGAGGGAGAGAAACACGAGAGACGTGAGGACTGAGCATCAAGCAAACATTCAGCACTTGCCAAAAGGAGACAGAAGAGCTAAACGGTGGAAAACGTTCTCTCAAATTCAAGTCAGGGGTCTTCAAACTTGGCCCTTTTACAATTTGTGGACTTCAACTCCCAGAATTCCTGAACCAGCCATGCTGAGACAGGAATTCTGGGAGTTGAAGTCCAGAAGTCATAAAAGAGCCAAGGTTGCCTACCCCTGCTCTAAGTCAAGGGGTCTCCCAGCTTAACAACTTTTAAGACTTGTGGGCTGCAACTCCCAGAATTCCTCAGAGTAACAGAGTTGGAAGGGGCCTTAGAGGTCTTCTAGCCCTACCCCCTGCTCAGGAAGGAAGGCACCATATACCATTTCAGACAAACGGCTGTCCAATCTCTCCCAGTGTCGGAGCACCCACAACTTCTGGGGGCAAGTCATTCCACTGGTTAATTGCTCTGTTAGTTAATTAACTGTTTAGTTAATTGTTCTAACTCAGGATGGCTGAGGAATTCTGGGAGTCCCCAAGTCTTAAAAGTGGCCACGTTTGGAGACTCCTGCTCTAAGTGACTTTCTTAAATTGTCAATAACAACCATCCTTATTTATGGAGTCACTCTACCCAAGGTTTCTCAATCTCCAGTTCTTGAAACCACGACATGACGGGAAGTCCTCAGCTTACGACCATTTGTTCAGCAGCCGTTTGAAATTACAACAGATCCCTGGAAAAGTGACTTCCAACCCAAAGATTCATACCAGGGGTCTTCAAACTTGGCCCTTTTATGACTTGCTGGACTTCAACTCCCAGAATTCCTCAGCCAGGCACGCGTGCCTGGCTGAGGAATTCTGGGAGTTGAAGTCCAACAAGTCATAAAAGGGCCAGGTTTGAAGACCCCTGCCTTGTATCTCCTCATGGGCAGATGGTCAAAACTCAGGTGCTCGACAACTGGCCGGTATTTATGACGGTTTTGCACCATCCCGGGAATCACCTTTTCCGACCATCCCAATCAGCTTCGGACAAGCAAAGTCAATGGGGAAAGCCAGATTTCGCCTAACCGCTTTAAGCGATTCGCTTAATAGCGGTGGCAAGAACGGTCGTAAAAACCGGGCAAAACTCGCTGAGCCACTGCCCTCCTTAGCAATGGAAATTTGGGGGCTCCATTTGGGGTCCCTGTACTTTATTTCCCCGAAAAGAGCTGGCAGCAGACTCCAGAGGTGAAATTGTCAGGCCCAGGAGAAACTGCACAGAAAACAGAGTCCAGCATTAATGACTGAACGCATCTAAAAAAAGCAAATTATCTGGGATCTTGCAGTGTGAAGGAAATTAACACTCCAGTTTTTGAGCCATGCACCACTAATAATAATAATAATAATAATAGCTGGAAGGGACCTTGGAGGTCATCTAGTCCAACCCCCTGCTTAGGCAGGAAACCCTATACCATTTCAGACAAATGGCTGTCCAGTCTCTTCTTAAACACTTCCAGTGTTGGAGCAATCACCACTTCTGGAGGCAGGTTGTTCCACTGGTTAATTGTTCTAACTGTCAGGAAGTTTCTCCTTAGTTCTAGGTTGCTTCTCTCCTTGACTAGTTTCCATCCATTGCTTCTTGTCTTGCCTTCGGGCGCTTTGGAGAACAGCTTGACTCCCTCTTCTTTGGGGCAGCCCCTGAGATACTGGAAGACTGCTATCATGTCCCCCCTCACCCTTCTCTTCATTAAACTAGACATACCCAATTCCAGCAACCGTTATTTATATGTTTTAGCCTCCAGTCCCCTGATCATCTTTGTTGCTCTTCTCTGTACTCTTTCTAGAGTCTCAACGTCTTTTTTACATCGTGGTGACCAAAACTGGATGCAGTATTCCAAGTGTGGCTTTACCAAGGCCTTGTAAAGTGGTATTAACACTTCATGTGATCTTGATTCTATCCCTGTTGATGAAGCCAGGATATGAAGCTCAGCTGATGGTCAGATATCTTGAAATTAAAATACGGGGTAAAGAGCAAAGACTTGGATATTTTGGTAAGGTACCCAGACTGGATCTCTTATATAACAACAACAACAACAATAATAATAATAATAATAAAAAGAAGTTGGAAGGGAGCTTGGAGATCTTCTAGTCCAGCCCTCTGCTCAAGCAGGAGATCCTGTACCATTTCAGACTAGTGGCTGTCCAATCCTTTCTTGAAAACCTCTAGTGTTGGAGCACCCACAACTTCTGGACCACTTGAACACCATCATCGGCATTGACAAATTCGCCATCAGTCAATTGCAAAAGGCGGCCTTCCTAGGAACTGCTTCCATCCTGCGACGAGATCTGTAACACCATCCAACATCCACATCTGCCTATCCCAGGTCCTTAGTAAGGACTCAATAGGTAGACAAAAATGCCAAATCCAGTCTGAACATCTGGCTGACTGTGCGATGATCAATAATAACAATAAAAAATCTGAAATGGTGAAAGCCAGTTTGGTTTAGAGGTGAAGGTGCTTGCCTACAAAGCAGGAGACGGCGAGTTCTAGTCCCGCCTGAGACACAAAAGCTGGACGGGTGATTTTTGGGGTCAATCACCAGGAGACGGCGAGTTCTAGTCCTGCATTAGGGGCAAAGTCAAGTGGGTGACTTTAGGCCAATCATCAGGAGACGGCAAGTTCTAGTCCTGCTTTAGGCATGAAAGCCAACTGGGTGACATCAAAATGAAAGAGACCTAAACTAGCGTTGCCTCTCGAAAACTGCCCTAAAGCGGCGTTTCTCAATCTCGGCAACTGTGCGGACTTCAACTCCCAGAATTCCTCAGCTCAGCCTCCTGCAAACCCAGCTGACTGTCCTGATTCCAAATGCTCAAAATGTTTTAAGGGTTTGATGTAACAGGTCGTCTCTAAGCCGCTTCTTAAGCAGATAAGGAGAACTTCACGTCTCTACAGATTAGGCTTTGATTTGGGTGCTTAACCAGAGGCCGTCCTTTAAGCTTGTGAATTATTTCCCAGGCCTGTCATGGGTTAAACTCAGACCACAAAGGAGCTTTCTTGGTTCAAGGTGGAGATTTGGGCAAAGGCTAGAAGTTTATTTCCGCAGACAAGCAAACCAGGAGAGCGTGAGCATCCGAGCACAGCCGACCCCAACATTTCTGTTGCTAAGCGAGACAGTTCTTAAAGTCAATTTTGCCCCATTTGACGACCTTCCTTGACAAGAGTTGTGAAGTGAATCACTGCAGTTGTTCAGTTAATAGCACAGCTGTTAAGTCAAACTGGTTTCCCCACGGACTTTGCATGTCGGAAGGTCGCAAAAGCGGATGACCTGATCCCGGGGATGCTGCGACCGTCACAAATGCAAGCCAGCTGGCAGGCGTCCAAATTTTGATCCCGTTTGACTACGGGGATGTTGGAACGGTCCGTTAAGTATGAGAAACGGTTGTAGGTCACTTTTTCAGTGCCGTTGTAACTTCGAACGGTTGCTAAAGGAACTCCCTGTAGGCTGGAGACAGACGTTACCCAAAGACTTATATCAAGTAACATCAACAACACTTCTTGGATCGGATTAGTTTGCTGGGCACGGAAAAGTTTGTCCTTGCTCAGGGTTAAAACTGAAAAACTCAACGCGTCCTCAAATCGAAAATTATTCCCTTTAAATCGGTGCTTGGCGAGCTGAAGATGGGTGGACTTCAACTCCCAGAATTCCTCAACCAACATGAAAAACACTGCTTTAAAATCTAAAACAGAATAACAAGAGTTGGGACCTTGGAGGTCTTCTAGTCCAACCCCCTGCAGGAGACCCCAACACCATTTCAGACATGTGGTTGTCCAGTCTCTTCTTAAAAATCTCTAGTGTTGTAACACCCACAACTTCTGGAGGCAGGCTGTTCCACTGGTTAATTGTTCTAAGTGTTCAGGAAGTTTCTCCTTAGTTCTAGGTTGCTTCTCTCCTTGACTTAAATAGGCTGGCTCCTATTTAAGCGATAAAACCATTTTAAAAGACTTGAGAGAGTTCCTCGCAAGCTGAACGATAAACGTGCTCTTGATGGCAAATCCCAGATGGATTTTTTTTTTTAAAAAAAAGCAGCAATGTTTAATCTCTTACCTATAGATGGGGATTTGAAAGGATACTTATCAGGAAGGTCGACTCGAACTTTCCACACCCCACCTTCGTACGGTGCTGCAATTGGAAGATTTTACAAAAGAAAGGTTACTGGGATATTTCCTTGATGCTTCCACATGTAACATTATTTAGCTGAACATGCAAGACAGACACTCAATTCTAAGAAAAAGGTTGGAGAATTGAGAGCTTGCATCAGTAGGTGAGTATTTCCTATTGCGAGAATTTAGCTGCTGGCTTCGAAATACATTCATGTAATATTTCTCAACCTTGGCAACTTTTAAGATGGGTGGACTTCAACTCCCAGAATTCCCCAGCCAGCCATGCTGGCTGGGGAATTCTGGGAATTGAGGTCCATCCATCTTGAAGTTGCCAAGGTTGAGAAACACTCCAAGGTTGAGAAACTACATGCAAATTGCAAATCTTAAGATTAAGAACTACTATAAATAAATGTAAAGCATCAAGACAGTAATACCGCATGGGAATATTAAGGCAATAGCGCCCAAAACACCTTGTCAGTAGGGCCAAGAAAATCCTAGATTATCAATTTTGGAGGCACTAACTCTAGGTTTGTTTTTTTTTAAATGCTCACTATTCTCAATTTTCAAAGCATCGCATTTGTACTTTCCTGGTTAAGCAAGGAGTTGGACTAACAAGGGACTTTGAACTGCCTTCCAACTCTGCTGTTCTGTTACTCAGTGAATCCATCCCCATTAATTCTTCTTAACTTTTGCTGTTTTGAAATCTGCTATGAAAGAATCTAACAGACCATCACCTTTGGGGGCGCCCAGGTATCTTGCTGTACGGCCTTAAAAAAATTGTTCCTTAGCAAATCTGTTTTTTCACAGCGTGTGTGTGTGTGTGTATGTGCTTGTGTATGTATGTGTGTTTGTGTGTGTATATATACACATACACATACACACACACACACATATAAACACACAAACGTGTGTATGTATAAAAGGTACAGGTTTCCCCGCACGTGCGTGCTAGTCGTTTCCGACTCTAGGGGCCAGTGCTCATCTCCGTTTCAAAGCCGAAGAGCCAGCGCTTGTCCGAGGACGTCTCCGTGGTCATGTGGCTGGCATGACTAGACGCCAAAGGTGCACGGAACGCTGTTACCTTCCCACCGGAGTGGTCCCTATTTTTCTACTTGCGTTTTTACGTGCTTTTGAACTGCTAGGTTGGCAGAAGCTGGGACGAGTAACAGGCGCTCACTCTGCTACGCGGCACTCGGGATTCGACCCGCCAAACTGCCGACCTTCTGATCGACAAGCTCAGCGTCCTAACCCACTGAGCCACCGTGTCCCTTTGTGTATGTATATGTATATGTAATTATATGTATATATACATACCTGTACCCATATCTCCATCTCCATCTCTCTATCTCTATCGATTTATTGTGAAAACACTGACAAAGAATGATCAGTCTACAGTTTTAATGGTAGGTTTATTTTAATAGTGAGAGACAGAACAACAACAACAAAAAAAAAATCCAGAAAAAGGCATTTCAAAAAAGTTATAAATTGATTTGCATTGTCAGTGGGCAAACGTACAAAATCAGATCAAATACTTTTTTCCCTCACTGTGTGTGCATGTGTGTGTGTGTATATATCTGTATGTATACATGTATGTGTGTGTGTGTGTGTATGAGTCTTCGGAGAAGGGCGGGATATAAATGGAATTAAAATAATATATATATATATATATCTTTTTCAAATGCAAATGGAAGGAGGGCATAGCATAATGAGTAAACAAGGGTTGTTTTTTTTATGGAGATCACAGGAGCATTTCCAGTATGCCGAGATTTCCAAGGGTGCAGAACACCTGGGTTCAAGAATTTTGACCGCTATCGGCAGCCAGAGAAGGCAATGCCCATTTAGCGGGATTTGAGGCTTAAACCCAATGTAAAATGTCTGCTGTGCCAACATGGGCATTGGACACCCCCACAAATTATCTCTTATTTTTTCCCAATCCACCTTCCACCCTCCAGAGATCAATCACCAAGAAAAAAGAAATGTTTCTTTCCAACATCTTTATGCGACTCGGGAGTATACCTACTTCCTTGTGGTCCATAAAACTTCACTACAAATTCGTTGAGTCCTCCTAGGATTGTGACTTCGTGTTTGCTCTCAATACTGAAGGCGCCGGAGTCAAGGAAAATGTTGGATGTGCAGACGAATTAAGAAATCTGTTCATTTAAGAAAAGTCAGCAGTCCAGGAATGGGCAAGGATTGAATTCATTCAAATGCTTCTGAGTCATCCTGAAATGATTACTGAAACTCAATTATATTTTTAAATCTATCTTCATCATTATCTATCTATCTATCTATCTATCTATCTATCTATCTATCCATCCATCCATTATCTATCTATCTATCTATCTATCTATCTATCTATCTATCTATCTATCTATCTATCCCCAGTGCTGCAACATTGCAGGCTAATTCTGCCAGGAGTTCGATCCTGACCAACTCAAGGTCGACCAAGCCTTCCATCCTTCCGAGATCGGTAAAACGGGGACCCAGATTGTTGTGGGGCAAGAGGCTGACTCTGTAAACCGCTTAGAGGGGGCTGTAAAGCACCGTGAAGCGGTGTATAAGTCTTAAGTGCTATTGCTAAGGGGGAAGGAAGGAAGGAAGGAAGGAAGGAAGGAAGGAAGGAAGGAAGGAAGGAAGGAAGGAAGGAAGGAAGGAAGGAAGGGTGGGCCCTGGTGGTCCAGTGTTTAGAAGGCAATATTGCAGGCTGCCCACTGCCGGCTCAAGGTTGACTCAGCCTTCCATCCTTTCGAGGTCATAAAAATGAGGACCCAAATGGGGTCGGGGAGAAAGAGGCTGACTCTGTAAACCGCTTAGAGGGGTGTGTGTAAAGCACAGTGAAGGGGGATATAAGTCTTAAGTGCTAGGAAGGAAGGAAGGAAGGGCGCAATGGCTAGAATGCAATATTGCAAGTTAATTCTGCCCACTGCCAGGAGTTCGATCCTGACCGCCTCAAGGTTGACTCAGCCATCCGTCCTTCCGAGGTCAGTAAAATGAGGACCCAAATGGTGCGGGGAGGGGGCGCGGCGGCATAGGCTGACTCTGTGAACCGCTTCGAGAGGGCTCTAAAGCGGTATATAAGTCTAAGTGCAATTGCTATTGCTACGTAGCGGTTTAAGTGCTGGCAGGTTCTGCCGTTGCCATTCAGAGGACACCGTATCTCTCATCTTTTTTCTTTTTTTTCCCCCCTTCCAAGATGGAGTTCTTAATTTGCTTCCCCTTCAACTACAGCCTCTCACGCTGGAAGCGACGCCAAGGGAGGAAATTGCTGCTTAAAACCTCTCCCAAGACTTGGGTTGGGGCAAATTACAGCTCGAGCTGCAGGAGACGACCAGAGTTGGGTGGTAGAACTTGGGCAAAAGATGCCCAGATCTGATGCCTCCTGGTTCGTGGCTTTTCGGAGATGTTGGCCGCCACCCAGCCATTTTCCCAAAGCCAGGGGAACACGCTGGCACGTCTCTCGCCACGAAACGGACCCTTGCGTCGAGAGAGATGGTGGGGGGAGAAAGAGAGAGAGAGAGAGGATGGGAGGAAAAAAAAAATCTACGTTGCCACGAAACTTCCATTTGCGGAAGAAATGCACAGAGAAGCCCCCCCCCGGGGGGGGGGGCTTCACTAAGGCAAGATGAAGGGAAGAGAAAAAGGACACGAAGGAGAAGAGATAAAAGACAGAAAAAGAAAGAAGACAAGGGGAATAAACTCATCTGCTCTGTGCAGAGAGACCCAACCTGGCTCCAGAAATCTCTGGAGCAAAATGGCAGAAGTCACAGTCCTTGGAAATGGGCCATCGGGATGGAACATCAACTGCCCGTCAAACTCACTTAGCTTTTCCTAACTCCCGAATTTCCAAACCTGGACACTCTTGAGCAATAAGAGACAATCAATTGGGCCTGGTTCACACAGTCTAGACAGCAAGGTTTCTCAATTCTTGGCAACTTGCAAGAGGGATAAACTTGACCTCCCCAGAATTCCCCAGCCAGCAGACCCATTGGAAAATTCTGGGGAATGAAGGCCACACATCTTAAAGCATGCTGGCTGAGGAATTCTGGGAGTTGGCCATATATCTTAAAAACCTTCTGGCTGGGGAATTCTGGGAATTGAAGGCCACACATCTTAAAGCATGCTGGCTGGGGAATTCTGGGAGTTGGCCATATATCTTAAAAACATTCTGGCTGAGGAATTCTGGGAATTGAAGGCCACACATCTTACAAGCATGCTGGCTGGGGAATTCTGGGAGTTGGCCATATATTTTAAAAACATTCTGGCTGGGGAATTCTGGGAATGGAAGGCTACAGATCTTTAAACATTCTGGCTGGGAATCGAAGGCCACACATCTTAATGCATGCTGGCTGGGGAATTCTGGCAATTGAAGGCCACACGTCTTAAAGCATTCTGGCTGGGGAATTCTGGGAATGGAAGGCCACACATCATAAAGCGTGCTGGCTGGGGAATTCTGGGAACGGGAGTCAACTCATCCTACAGCCTACCGCCTGGGGTATTCTGGGAGTTGAAGTCCAGCCATTTTAATGCCTGCTGGCTGTAAAAATTGTGGGAGTTGATGTCCATAGATCTCAAAGTTACCAAGGTCGAAAAACATTACTACAGTACAGTAAATAAGTCGGGTAAATTGAATTTGGCCTTCTAGCCTGGATTGGGGGGTGATATATTGGGACAACTGCCCCAAAGCTGGGATGATATGCAGTATTACTCTCTGAAGGGTGCAGATTCCAGAATTTCAAGAGCAGGGATCTTCAAACGTGGCCCTTGGATGACTGGTGGACTTCAACTCCCAGAATTCCTCAGCCAGGCACACGTGCCTGGCTGAGGAATTCTGGGAGTTGAAGTCCACCAGTCATCCAAGGGCCAAGTTTGGAAACCCCTGTTTCAAGAGAGTCCTGGCTCACTTCCATCTTCCTCAAAGCAATTCCAGGTATTTTAAGAAGCTCCTCCGGCTGATATTTCCTACCTGCCGTTTCATTTTCCTATCGTGTTTTTTCCCCAACCGATTCCTGTTTCGAGCAATAGATTCCCTGACCGATTCCCTGACCGATAAAAAAAGGCTTTTCTGCAAGAGCTTATCAGAATTCAGAAGAGAGCGTGAGAGAAAAAAAACAAAACCCTGAACTGGGAAATACAAAGAGATTTGCAAATCTCCTTTCCCTCCCCCCCCGCCCTCCGTTACCCACAGGAAAAAGTAATGAAAAAGCCCGGTTACCAACAACAACAACAACAAGAAAAAGCTGTTTTTGAGTCTAAAATATTCCTTTGGCCTCGAATAACCTCCTTGAAAGAAACATCGCCCCAAGCGCCGATTGTGCCAAATCTGAAACCGGGGCCCTAGCTAGACAATAGATGTGTTATTTTCAGAGACGGGCCAGCTGCTGATTTCAGTTTTCTTGAGACAATTCGGTGGGGAGGAGGAGGAGGAGGAGGAGGAGGAGGAGGAGGAGAATGCAGAAGTGCCTTTAAAAAAAAAAACAACCCCCCCCAAAAAATAAAAACAAGTGCTGCAAAAGACTGGTCCAAACAGGCTTTCAAGGACAGGATTGAAAACAACAAGAGGCAAAAAGGAAACCAAAAAACGACAACAACAACAAAAAACAACACCCCACACCTCTCTTTTTATCCCTGAAGTTCTGCCTAGAAATTGAACCTGGAAACAGAAAAAAATTAACCTGGATCTGAATAAAGAAAGCCCTTCTAGCGCTGATGATGTTCCCTAGTTCGGTTATGAAATGTCTCCAGGAAAACCACCCAGCTCAGACAGCACCAAGGACCCCACAGTCATCTTCCTCCTCCTCCTCCTCCTCCTCCTCCTCCTCCTCCTCCTCCTCCTCCTCCTCCTCCTCTTCCTCCTCCTCCTCCATTTCCCAAATCACCTCCCTTCTAGCCTTGATGACGTTCCCTAGTTGGGTCACGAAACGTCTGCAAGAAAACAAGCAAACTCAGAGAGCACCAAGGACCCCACAATCATCTTCCTCCTCCTCCTCCTCCTCCTCCTCCTCCTCCCACCACCACCACTCCGCAAACCCTCCCACCCTTCTAACACTGATGATGTTCCCTAGTTGGGTCATGAAACGTCTGCAAGAAAGCATCCAAGCTCAGAGAGCACCAGGGACCCCACAGTCCTCCTCCTTCTCTGCAAACCCCCCTCCTTTCTAGCACTGATGACATTCCCTAGTTGGGTCATGAAACGTCTGCAAGAAACCAACCAAGTTCAGAAAGCACCAAGGATCCTACAGCCCTCCTCCTCCTCATTCTCCACCACTCCTTATATCCCCGTCCCTCCTAGCCCTGATGATGTCACCTAGTTGGGTCTTGAAACGTCTGCAAGAAAACCACCCAGCTCAGAGAGCACCAGGGACCCTACAATTCTCCCCACAGAAACATATATATAAACCTTTATTGTCAAAGTACAACGTGTACATTGAGATTAGCTGAGCCTCCCCCCGTGCTCTCTCCCCCCAACACACAGTGACAACAAACCCTCCATCCTACCACACCATGTGAATCAACTACACCACACACCGGCCTCCCAAGTCAATTCTGCATAAGATTATGTCCCATTTAAAAGCCTAACAGCCCACGGATAAAAGCTATTTTTCAGCCTGTTGGTACGGCTGGCTATATTCCTGTATCTCCTACCGGATGGTAGGAGAGTAAAGAGATACCGTCCAGGGTGTGAGTCATCCCTGAGAATCTTCCTCACTCTTCCAAGGCAACATCACAGCTACTCGGGGGTCCAATTCTTATCCTCCCCAACAAACAGAGCTACTAGTCAAGAATGCGCCAAGTGTCATCGAAAGCACCCAGTGGGCACACATTGCTATTCCCATCGCTTTCTGTTCAGACAAACACAGCAGACTCTACTTCTAGTGTAACCAAGCTCTGATGCCATGATTGAGTCCGCTCTTGTCCTGCACCCACGATTTCAGAACCAACGTCCAGCTGGCAAGGTCCTGCATGACTTGGAAGCTGCCTCTCTCTCATTAAAATGTTCCCAAGGGAAAGATCAATCAGAAGAGAAGCTGGAAGGGACCTTGGAGGTCTTCTAGTCCAGCCCACTGCTCAAGCAGGAGACCCCCATGCCATTTCAGACTAGCGGCAGCCCAGTCTCTGCTTAAAAATCTCAAGTGATGGAGCACCCACAACTTCTGGTGGCAAGCTGTTCCACTGGTTAATTGACCTGGGATTATAGAATAACAGAGTCAGAAGGGACCTTGGAGGTCTTCTAGTCCAACCCCCTGCTCCAGCAGGGGACCCTGTACCATTCCAGACAGATGCCTGTCCAGTCTCTTCTTAAAAACCTCCAGTGATGGAGCACCCACAACTTCTGGAGGCAAGCAGTTCCACTGGTTAATTGTCCTCAGTTTTAGGAAGTTTCTCTTTATTTCTAGGTTGCTTCTAGTTTCCATCCGTTGCTTCTTGTCCTGCCATTCCATTTAGATGCTTTGGAGAATAGCTTGACTCCCTCTTCTTTGGGGCAGCCCCTCAAACACTGGAAAACTGCTGTCATGTCCCCCTCAGTTCCACATTTCTCCAGACTAGCCATGCCCAATTCCTACAACCCTTCTTCGTATGTTTTTGTCTCCAGCCCTTTAATCATCCTACTTGCTCTTCTCTGCACTTTTTCCAGAGTCTCAACATCTTTTTTTTGTAAATGTGGTGAGATCTTGCAGACCCACCAAAGGTCAGAAAAGATCTACTAGAACAGAGGTCCCCAACCTTTTGGGCGCCAGGGACCGGTTCCGTGGAGAAATCTTTTTCCACGGACCGGGGGGTGCGTGGTTTTGTGTGCTGCCTGCATCCTGCAAATGGGGCTTTGCGTGTTTGTGCGGCCTGGTTGCTGGCATGCTGTGGCCCGGTACCAGTTGACAGCCCGGGGTTGGGGACCCCTGTATTAGAAACACAGAAAGAGCGAAAACTTGACGGTGGGAAAACCCCTAGTACAGTGGTAGCTCTGTCCTCACCTGCTTTACAACTTGTCGAATTTGATTGTCGATGTGAAAACATTGTACTTGGCCTTCGTTTAGTGCAGGGGTAGGCAACTTTGGCTCTTTTACGACTGGTGGACTTCAACTCCCAGAATTCCTGAGCCAGCCAGGCTGAGGGGAAAAGGAGAGGTTTCCAAGCTGAGCCATGCTGCCTCAGGAATTCTGGGAGTTGAAGTCCACAAGTCATGAAGAGGCCATAGTTTCCCCATGCTGCCTCAGGAATTCTGGGAGTTGAAGTCCACAAGTCATGAAGAGGCCATAGTTTCCCCATGCTGCCTCAGGAATTCTGGGAGTTGAAGTCCACAAGTCATGAAGTGGCCATAGTTCCCCCATGCTGGCTGAGGAATTCTGGGAGTTGAAGTCCACAAGTCATGAAGGGGCCATAGTTCCCTCATGCTGGCTCAGGAATTCTGGGAGGTGAAGTCCACGAGTCATGAGGGGGCCATAGTTCCCTCATGCTGGCTCAGGAATTCTGGGAGTTGAAGTCCACAAGTCATGAAGTGGCCATAGTTCCCTCATGCTGGATCAGGAATTCTGGGAGTTGAACTCCACGAGTCATAAAAGAGCCAAGGTTGCCTATCTCGGTTTAATGCAAGGCCAAGAACCGGGGCGAGATTTTCACATGGAAAATGCACCAAAAACCAAATTCGACTTCTGGTTCAACCCTTCTCCCCTGCAGTCCTCCACTTACGACAGTTCGTTTATAGCGACCGTTCGAACTTACAACAGCCCTGGAAAAAAAGTGGCTTCTGACCGTTTTTCACACTTACGACCGTGGAGGCGTCCCCATGGTCGCGGGATCAAAATTCAGACACTTGGCAAGCGGCTCATATTTATGACGGTTATGCAGTGTCCCTGGGGGGATCGTGTGATCCCATTTTGGGACCTTCTGACAAGCAAAGTCAAGGGGGGGGAAGCCAGCTTCACTTAACGACGGTGTTACTAGCTTAACAACTGCAGTGGCGAGAGAGGTCGTGAAACGGGGCAAAATTCCCCGAAATGCTTCGCTTAGCAACAGAAATGCGAGGCTGAAGTGTAGTGGTTAAGCCGAGGACTCTCTTTATTTGCAGTTCAAAACAGCAAAGCCTTGGCACAGGCCTGGCCACTTTAACCCAATCCTTCCGGCCTGGTTTTTGAAGGCCTCACACGGGTTGTGGCTAATTGCTCTTGCAAAGACGCCCTTTCAGCCACCACGCTAAATCCCAGAAAAACAGATTTTCCATAAGACACCACAACAAGCAGTAGGCTCACACCCTACTATGGCACGATGACAAACATGGCCCGGCTGGCGTGATTGCGGCTCCCCAACTATGAGTAAAAACCAGTATGCCCAGTTCAAATAGCCGAAGATTAATTCGAATGGAATAAAAGTCCAACTGGAAGCCAGTTCTGGAATGTCTCCAGACACCTTGTGGCCTAGAAATGAGACACGGGTTCCTAGGATTGTGAAATGTTTACTCAGGCCTGGGTGGCACTGGCAGCTTCCAGTAGGAAGTATATGGCTTTAGGTATGATGAACAACTATTTATACTGCCCTCTCTAAGTGAAAAACAGGAAGTCTCAACAATTAAGAGGAGGTTTCCAGCAAGATTCCCTGCAGGCTTCTCCCTTTGCCGTTCCAATTTAAGTACTGCACTTAAATTATTATTGCTAATCCTGGAAAATGTCTGCTTCTCTCTCTTTCTCTCTGTCTCTCTCTCGCGTGCGCTCCTAATTTGGCAATTTTAAGATGGGTGGACTTCAACTCCCAGAATTCCCCAGCCAGCCTTTGAAGATGGGTAGAGTTCAACATGCCAGGTGAGGAACTCTGGGAATTGAAGTCTGCCTCTCTTGAAGTTGCTATCCACTTACTAAGGCAATGTGGGGTCCCAATCTTGGCTACTTTAAGACGACTGGACCAACTCCCAGAATTCCCCCAGCTAGCATGTTGAAGTCCACCCATCTTCAAGGCTGGCTGGGGAATTCTGGGAGTTGGAAGTCCATCCCTCTTAAAGTTGCTATCCACTTTCTAAGGCAGTGTGGTCCCAATCGTGGCTACTTTTAAGAGGGGTGGGCTACAATTCCCAGAATTTTCCCAGCCAGTATGTTGAAGTCCACCCATTGTCAAAGGCTGGCTGGGGAATTCTGGGAGTTGAAATCCACCCCTCTTAAAAGTTGCTATCCACTTTCTAAGTCAGTGTGGTCCCAATCTTGGCTACTTTTAAGAGGGGTGGACTACAATTCCCAGAATTCCCCAGCCAACCTTTTAAGAAGGGTGGGACTTCAACATGCTGGCCGGGGGAATTCTGGGAGTTGAAGTCCACCCCTCTTAAAAGTGGCCAGGATCGGTTCACACTGACTTAGAAAGTGGACAGTTTTACTTCCTCCACCTCTGCAAGCAGCATTGTACCAACGAGGAATTAGCATGCACGTTGCCTGCACAAACGGCTTTTTATGGCAACACCACGGTGGCTGGTCTCTCCGCCATCTAAGCAAGACACATTTTGTTCAAGGCGGCAAAGGTTTCCAGCGACAGTGAAACTGTTTTGGTTTTTTTAACACACACACACACACACACAGACACACACACACAGACACACACACACACAAAAACCACAATATTGGTTCCCCAAAGAAACGCAACTGAAGCTAACAGTTGCAACTTGAAAAAGAAAATGAGATTAACAAATGAAGGAAACGGTACAGGTAGCCCTGGATTTACCACGCTTCGTTTAGTAACCGTTCAAAGTTACAAACAGCAATGAAAAATGCAAGGTAGGGCTGTTTTCCAGACTTACGACTGTTGCGGCCTCAAAATTCAGATGCTTTTGACTCAATTTATGACGGTCGTTGTGCCCTGGGGGGGTGTCGTGTGATCCCCTTTGACGACCTTCCCACCACCAAAGTCAATGGGGAAACCAGATTCACTTAACAACCCTGTCATTAACCTAACAACTGCCCGTGATTCACTTAACAACTGTGGCGAGAAAGGTCACAAAACGGGGCAAAGCTCACTTAATCAATGTTTTACTTAGCAACATAAAATTTGGGCTCAACTGTGGTTGTAACCCGAGGACTAAATGAACTGCCTTCACTGGAAAATGGATATTCAGAGATGTAGATCTGACTTGAAAGTAGCCCATGTTGAGGTGTGTGTGTGTGTGTGTGTGTGTGTGTGCGCGCGCGCGTGCACACGTGCACAAACACGCACATACATACGTATAGAGACAGCACAAACATCAGCGCAGGAAATGATTTTTGACACTTTGCCTTATGTCATAAAATGATTTGTGATAAGGCTTATGCCATACAATGTTGTATAAAATTTGCTACATGGTGTAATGTTTCAGTAGGCTAAAGGTTATGGGTATGAGTATTTTAGTCAGATAGTACATAGATCAAGTGGTGGTAGGGAAACAATGGCCCCTTTATAACTTGAGGAGTTCAATTCCCAGAATTCCTGAGTCGGCATGAGGGAACTATGGCCCCTTCATGGCTTGCGGACTTCAACTCCCAGAATTCCTCAGCCAGCAAGGGGGAACTATGGCCCCTTCATGGCTTGCGGACTTCAACTCCCAGAATTCCTCAGCCAGAATGGGGGAACTATGGCCCCTTCATGGCTTGCGGACTTCAACTCCCAGAATTCCTCAGCCAGCAAGGGGGAACTATGGCCCCTTCATGACTCGTGGACTTCAACTCCCAGAATTCCTCAGCCAGAATGGGGGAACTGTGGCCCCCCTCATGACTCGCGGACTTCAACTCCCTGAATTCCTCAGCCAGCATGGGGGAACTATGGCCCCTTCATAACTTGAGGACTTCAACTCCCAGAATTCCTCAGTCAGCATTGGGAAACTATGGCTCCTTCATGACTTGCGGACTTCAACTCCCAGAATTCCTGAGCCAGCTTTTGGGGACCTTTTGGCCCAGGAATTCTCGGAGTTGAAGTCCACAAATCATATAAAGCCGTAGTTCCCCACCTCGGATACTGATAATAGCACGGATAAATACTTAGCTCTTTTACTACAGGTAGTCCTCGACTTACGACCGTTCGTTTAGTGACAGCCCTGAAAAAAACGACTCACTATGATTTTTCACACTTGTAGCATCCCCGGTCAGGCGATCGAAGTGCAGAGGCTTGGCAACCGTCCTGTACTTACTACGGTTGGACCGTCGGAGGGTTGTGGCATCACCTCCTGTGATGCCAAGCCAACGGGGGAGGCTGGATTCGCTTAGTGACGAAATGACCCCCCCCTTAACAACTAGCCGCAATTCACTTCACAACGGCGGCAAGGAAGAGTGTAAAACGGGGGGAGGACCCACTCGACCCCCTGCCCCGCTTAGCAATGGAGATTTGGAGGCTCCGTTGCAGGTCGTAAAGCGAGGACTGCCTGTATTACGGCAGAATGCAAATGCAACCTCCGCAGGGCCGAGGCTGGCGCAACCTGGCTGGCGTAACCTCCGTGATGTAAACAGGGCTTGTTTTTGTCATGTTACACGCTGGCCAAACGGGTCTTTCAGGCTTTGGAAGCAAGCCAGGCTAGGAGTGGAAAGTTTGCAAAACTCATTGTAGCAACGAGAAAACGAAAACACACAGCACAGCACAGCACATTGTGAACATTCCTTCCATCGGAAGGAATCCTAAAAGTCCAGTAACAGGTACTCCTCAACTTACAACAGTTCATTAAGTGAAACTTTCAACATTCCTTCCTTCCTTCTTCCCTTCCTTCCCAGCAAAAAAAGGTGATTTAGGACCGTTTTTCACACTTAACGACCGTTGCAGCATTTCCTCGGAGATCACATGATCAAAATCTGGACACTTGGCAACTGACTCGTATTTATGACGGTCGCAGTGTCCCGTGGGGGTGGGTGTCACGCGATCCCCTTTGGCGACCTGAACGACCAGCAAAGTCAATGGGGGAAGCCAGGTTCACTTTAACGACCGTGCGACTCGCTTAACAACCGCAGGGATTCACTTAACGATGGCGGCGATAAAGGTCGCAAGACGGGGCGCAACTCGTTTAACAACCGTTTGGTTTTAGCCACAGAAATGCTGGGATTAACTTACAACCGGCAACAGTTCCTTTAGTGTGCAAAGTTACAATAGCCGCTGGAAAAAAAAAAACAGGACTTAGGACCGTTTTTCACACCATCCGTTGCAAAATCCCCGTGGTCACGGGATCGAAATTCAGACGCTTGGCCACCGACTCCTATTTATGACGGGTTAAAGTGTCCCGTGGGGTCACGTGTTCCCCTTTTGCGACCTTCCGACAAGCAGCCAATGGGGGAAGCTGAATTAACTTAACAACTGTGTCCCTAACTTAATAATTGCAGTATTTAATCACTTAAACAACCGTGGTAAGAAATATCGTCAGTTGGGGGGGGGTGGAAATTCACTGAACCGTCTCATTTAGCGACAGAAATTTTGGGCTCCCTTGTGGTCGTACGTCGAGGACTGCCTGTAACAAAAAGGTCGGCTTCTGCTCTTCGCTTTGCTCAAGTACAAACAAGTACAAACTGGGCCAGACCCGGCTCAAAAACAGCCACCGTGAGATGGGCCTCGGAGTCCTAGTGGACGATCACTTGACCATGAGGCAGCCGTGTGCAGCAGCAGCCAAAAAAGCTAATACAATCCTGGGTTGTACAAACAGAGGCGTACAATCAAGATCACGCGAAGTAATATTACCGCTTTATAAAAAACCCGAGCGAGGCCACCGCTGGAATACAGCAGCCAATTTGGGTCTCCATATCAGAAAAAAGAGGTTGAGAGTTTGGAAAAAGTGCAGAGAAGAGCAACTAAGATGATCCAAGGCCTAGAGACTAAAACATACGAAGAACGGCTGCGGGACTTGGGTTTGGCTAGTCCAGGGGTAGGCAACCTCGGCTCTTTTATGACTCGTGGACTTCAACTCCCAGAATTCCTGAGCCAGCCATGCTGAGGGGAAAGGGAGAGGTTTCCAAGCTGAGCCAGGCCGGCTCAGGAATTCTGGGAGTTGAAGTCCACCAGTCATAAAAGAGCTGAGTTTGCCTACCCCTGACCTAGGCCGCTTTATGACTCGTGGACTTCAACTCCCAGAATTCCTGAGCCAGCCATGCTGAGGGGAAAGGGAGAGGTTTCCAGGCTGAGCCAGGCCGGCTCAGGAATTCTGGGAGTTGAAGTCCACGAGTCATAAAAGAGCCGAGGTTGCCTACCCCTGGGCTAGTCTAAAGAAAAGAAGAAATAGGGGAGACATGATAGCAGCATTCCGGTGTTTGAGGGGCTGCCACAAAGAAGAGGGGGGTCACATTATTCTCCAGAGCAGCAGAGGGCAGGACGAGAAGCAACGGATGGAAGCTGATCAAGGAGAGAAGCAACCTGGAATTAAGGAGAAACTTCCTGACAGTGAGGACAATTATCTGGTGGAACAGCCTGCCTCCAGAAATCCTGGGCGCTCCATCACTGGAGGTTTTTAAGAAGAGGCTGGACAGTCACTTCTCTGAGATGGTATAGGTTGTCCTGCTTGAGGAGGGGGATGGACTAGAAGACCTCCAAGGTCCCTTCCAGCTCTTATTTCATTCCAGGGTGGACGATCTTTCTACGTTTTTCCACCTGGCCAAGCCAAGGTGCGATTCAGCGTTAACTGAAAAACAAGCTTGCGCGGGAAGTCTATGAAGAACCTGGGTCAACACCGTCATGCTTGAAAGAGCCATAAATAATCGGAAGAGAATGAAAAGAATGTGCCAGGACAACCCATGGCATCAACAAATGCAGAAGTAGGCCGACGAGAGAAAAATACAGGCAGTCCTCAACTTACAACAGTTCGCTTAGCGACCGTTTGAAGTTACAACGCCACGGGGAAAAAAGTGACTTAGGACCTTTCCCCCCCACACACTTACGACCCTTGCAGCATCCCCATGGGTCAAAATCCGGATGCTTGGCAACCGACTTCTACTTACGACGGTTGCAGCGTCCTGGGGGGGGGTGTCATGTGTGATTCCCCTTTTGCGACCTTCTGACCAACAAAGTCAACAGAGGAAAGCCAGATTCACTGAACAGTTGTGTTTTCCAACTTCACAACTACAGCGATTCATTTTGCAACGGTGGCCGGGGATAAAACGGGGCAAAACTGAAATAAGAGTGGTCTCACTTAGCAACAAAAATGTTGGGCGCTATTCTGATCGTCAAGTCGGAGGACTAGCTGGATTACACTTTTCCGCCTACTAAGGAAGGATCCCCCTGTATTCTGGAGGTCCACTTCTCATCCCACAGTTTCCATCAGTCTCCCTTGAGAAGATGGCATAGGTTCTCCTGCTTGAGCAGGGGGCTGGACTAGAAGACCTCCAAGGTCCCTTCCAGCTTCTATTCAATTCTAGGATCTGTTCTCCAAAGCACCAGAAGGTAGGGACAAGCAGCAACAGATGGAAACCAATCAAGGAGAAGCAACCTAGAAATGAGGAGAAATTTCCTGAAAGCGAGGACAATTAACCCGTGGAACTGCTTGCCTCCAGAGGTTGTGGATGCTCCAACATTGGCGGCTTTAAAGAAGAGGCTGGACAGCCATTTGTCTGAATGGTATAGGGCAGGGGTAGGCAACCTTGGGACTTTTATGACTCGTGGACTTCAACTCCCAGAATTCCTGAGCCAGCATGGGAGAACTCTGGCCCCCTCATGACTCATGGACTTCAACTCCCAGAATTCCTGATCCAGCATGGGGGAACTATGGCCCCCTCATGACTTGTGGACTTCAACTCCCAGAATTCCTGAGCCAGCCATGCTGAGGGGAAATGGAGAGGTTTCCAAGCTGAGCCATGCTGGCTCAGGAATTCTGGGAGTTGAAGTCCACAAGTCATGAGGGGGCCATAGTTCCCCCATGCTGCCTCAGGAATTCTGGGAGTTAAAGTCCACGAGTCATGAGGGGGCCATAGTTCCCCCATGCTGGCTCAGGAATTCTGGGAGTTGAAGTCCACGAGTCATGAGGGGGCCATAGTTCCCCCATGCTGGATCAGGAATTCTGGGAGTTGAAGTCCATGAGTCATGAGGGGGCCATAGTTCCCCCATGCTGCCTCAGGAATTCTGGGAGTTAAAGTCCACGAGTCATGAGGGGGCCATAGTTCCCCCATGCTGGATCAGGAATTCTGGGAGTTAAAGTCCACGAGTCATGAGGGGGCCATAGTTCCCCCATGCTGCCTCAGGAATTCTGGGAGTTAAAGTCCACGAGTCATGAGGGGGCCATAGTTCCCCCATGCTGCCTCAGGAATTCTGGGAGTTAAAGTCCACGAGTCATGAGGGGGCCATATTTCCCCCATGCTGCCTCAGGAATTCTGGGAGTTGAAGTCCAGGAGTCATAAAAGACCCAAGGTTGCCTACCCCTGGTATAGGGTCTCCTGGCTGAGCAGGGGGTTGGACTAGAAGGCCTCCGAGGTCCCTTCGAAGCCTATGATTCTATGTTTATTCAACACAACGCCCATATCTCCACAAAGCCGGAGGTCAACACAGCTGTGGCTAGCTCTTCTTTCCATGGACGTGAGTCCTGGATTCTGTACCATAGAGACACCAAACAACAATTCTCCAAAGCACCAGAAGGGCAGGACAAGAAGCGACGGATGGAAACCAATCAAGGAGAGAAGCAAGCTGGAACTAAGGAGGAATTTCCTGACAGTTGGGACAATTAACCAGTGGAACTACCTGCCTCCAGAAGTGGTGAATGCTCCAACACTGGAAGTTTTTAAGAAGAGACCGGACAGCCATTTGTCTAAAGATGGTATAGGGTCTCCTGTTTGAGCAGGGGGTTGGACTAGAAGACCTCCAAGGTCCCTTCCGACTCTCGATGTTCTGCGACCTGCTTAAGCTAAAAAGCAGAAGTAACGTCCGTTCAACGCAGGGGAAGGGATGGTTTTGATGACCATCCCAGAGTGTTGACTGATGAACCCACAGGGGTCTTGGGTCCCATTCCTTTCCGGAAGAGTCCCTTGGGGAAACTAAGGCTGGCAAGGACGTCCTTCCTCCATGCCACCTGCTGAGCCTACGCAACCAGGCGGGAGGGAGGTTGGTGCCAGCACAGGAGACAAAGCCACAAATCCATTTGAAGGTTACCGGACAGGATCAGCCCTCCCTTTTTTTTCCACCCCTTCCTCTTGGGTAGACCTATAACAAGACAGGAATATTTTCTGTGAAAGGAGGAAGCCGAGGAGGATGGACACTAAACCGGGAGAGAAGCAACCTGGAGCGAAGGAGAAATATCCCGACAGTGAGAAGAATTAACCAGTGGAACTGCTTGGCTCCAGAAGTTGTGGAGGCTCCAACACTGGAAGTTTTTAAGAAGAGACCGGACAGCCATTGGTCTGAAATGGTATAGGGCAGGGGTAGGCAACCTCGGCTCTTTTATGACTCATGGACTTCAACTCCCAGAATTCCTGAGCCAGGCTGGCTCAGGAATTCTGGGAGTTGAAGTCCATGAGTCATAAAAGAGCCGAGGTTGCCTACCCCTGGTATAGGGCTTCCTGCCTGGGCAGAGGGTTGGACTAGATGACCTCCAAGGTCCCTTCCAACTTTATTATAAGCAAGGAAGTCCCAGCTGCGCCTCCTGAAAATAGCACCTTTGGGACAACCGTTGCCTGGAGGACGGAGAATCCCCGTAGACATTCCTGTCCGATGCTATTTAATTTTAATTTAATTTAATTTAATAACATTTATATACCGCCCTTCTCCCTGAGGACTCAGGGCGGTTCACAGGGCAGAATAAAATACCAAATACAAACATTAAAAAAAAGATTAAACAATTGCCCTAGTTAAAACAATAAGAGTACAATTCTAAAAAACCCCAATATAAAATTAAGAGACCAAAGATAAAAACAACCCCACCGATCCCCATCAGGCTAGGCCAGCTTGTACAAACAAGTACGTCTTGAGATCGCGACGAAAGGAGCGAAGATCGGGCGCCATCCGGAGCTCTACCGGTAGCTGATTCCACAGCTCCGGAGCGCCCACAGAGAAGGATCTCCCCCTGGGGGCCACCAATCGACATTCTCTGACCGGTGGCACCCTGAGGAGACCCTCTCTGTGGGAACGCACAGGGCGCAGGGAGCTTGATGCCGGCAGCAGATGTTCCCTAAGGTACTCCGGCCCCATGCCATGGAGGGCTTTAAACACCGTTACCAGTACCTTGAATCTCACCCGGAAGACAACTGGCAACCAATGCAGCTCACGGAGCAGAGGTGTAACGTGGGAGTATCGGGAGACTCCCAACACAACTCTCGCGGCTGCATTCTGTACCAGTTGGAGCCTCCGGGTGGTCCTCAAGGGCAGCCCCATGTAGAGAGCGTTGCAGTAGTCCAGACGAGAGGACACAAGCGCATGAGTGACCGTGCACAAATCATCCCGGCTAAGATAGGGCCGCAACTGGCGCACCAGGCGAACCTGGGCGAAGGCCCCCCTAGTCACGGCTCCTATATGGTCTTCTAAAGTGAGCCGTGAATCTAGGAGGACTCCCAAGTTGCGAGCCCTATCTACGGGGGGTAATAGTTCACCCCCCATAGCCAGAGGTGGAATGTCCGAATAGACCCGGGATGAAGATATGCAAAGCCACTCAGTCTTGTCGGGATTGAGTTGAAGTCTGTTCCTCCCCATCCAGACCCGAACCGCCTCCAGGCAACGGGACATCACGTTGAGGGCATCACTGGGGTGGTTTGGGGTCGAAAAGAAAAGTTGGGTATCATCAGCGTACTGATGATACCCAACTCCAAAGCCACGAATGATCTCACCCAGCGGTTTCATATAGATGTTGAACAGGAGAGGCGAGAGGACCGACCCCTGAGGAACTCCACAAATGAGAGACCTCGCGGTCGACCTCTGCCCCCCTGCCAACACTGACTGCGAACGTCCCAGGAGATAGGAGGAGAACCACTGAAAAACTGTGCCTCCCACTCCCAATCCCCTGAGACGCCGCAGCAAGATACCATGGTCGATGGTATCGAAAGCCGCCGAGAGGTCTAATAGGACTAGAACAGAGGAATGCCCCCTGTCCCGAGCCCTCCAGAGATCATTCACCAGCGCGACCAATGCCGTCCCCGTGCTGTGCCCGGGCCTGAAACCCGATTGGTACGGGTCTAGATAATCCGCTTCATCCAGGACCAGAGGGAGCTGATGCGCCACCACACTCTCAACAACCTTCGCAAGAAAGCGAAGGTTGGAGACAGGACGAAAGTTGTTCAATACAGCTGGGTCCAAGGCAGGCTTCTTGAGGAGAGGCCTCACCACCGCCTCCTTCAAGACGGCGGGGAAGATACCCTCACTCAAAGAAGCCGATATAACTGCCTGGAACCAGCTGCGTGTCCTCTCCCGGGCTGCATAGACCAGCCAGGAAGGGCACGGGTCCAATAAACATGTGGTGGTGCTCAGCCTCCCCATGATCCTGTCCACTTCCTCCGGAGTCACAGAATCAAACTCCTCCCAGGTGATATCGACAAGACCGCCCGTGTCCTGATCGTCAGACTCTGCCCAGTCAGAGTCCAGACCGGTCCGAATCCGAGCGATTTTGTCCGACAGATGTTGGTTAAACTCCTCGGCACGGCCCTGCAAGGGATCCTCCCTCACCTCCTGATTTAGGAGGGAGCGCGTCACCCTAAACAAGGCGGCCGGGCGATTATCTGCGGACGCGATAAGGGTGGCGAAGTGGTTAGACCTCGCCTCCCTTATCGCAGCGAGATAAGACCTAATGTAGGCTCTTAGTCGCAATCGGTCGGATTCGGATCGGCTGGACCTCCAACCGCTCTCTAGGCCCCGTCTCCGACGCTTCATCTCCCGGAGCTCCGCAGAGAACCATGGAGCTCGACGGGATCTGCACCGGGTCAGGGGCCGCAGGGGTACAACTCGGTCAAGAGCCTCAGTGGCCGTCCTTTCCCAGGCTTCCACTAAGGCATCTGCCGAGCTGTGAGCAAGGGAGGCAGGTGGGGACCCCAGCGCCGCCTGGAACCTCTGGGGATCCATTAAGCGTCTGGGGCGGTACCATTTAATTGGTTCCAAACACCCACGGCGGGGGGTGGCAAAACGGAAGACCAGCCGCAGGAGATGATGATCGGTCCATGACAGGGGCATAGCAATTGGAGAGCCCCCACCAAGATCATCTAACCACCGTCCAGATAAGAAAACTAGGTCAAGGGTGTGGCCTCCCTCATGAGTCGGTCCCGAAATTACTTGCGTCAGGTCCATGGCCGTCATGGAAGCCATGAACTCCCGAGCCAACTCAGATGATCCTCCCAGCGATGGTAGATTGAAGTCCCCCAAAACTATAAGTTTCGGGAACTCAACCACCAGCCCAGAGAGGACATCGAGCAGCTCAGGCAGGGCTGCTGCTGCGTGACTAGGTGAAAGGTACACCAGCAGCAAGCCCAACTGCGCACCAGGGCCGCATCTCAAAAAGAGAGACTCACACCCGACTACCTGGGGAACGGTGGCCTCCCGCGGACACAAGGTCTCCCTCATAACAACAGCCACTCCCCCACCCCTACCCTGAGCCCGAGGCCGGTGCAGCACCCGGAAACCTGGTGGGCAAAGATCAACCAGAGGAATGCCGCCCTCTGGGCCCAACCAAGTCTCCGTGATGCAAGCCAGGTCCGCCTGCTCACCCTCGACCAAGTCACGGATGAGAGGAGCTTTATTAGCGACAGACCTGGCATTCAGGTACACCAGCCGGAGCTCAGGAGGCTGCCCATCCTCACTCCCGGGACCTCGGGGCGGAGCCAGAGGGTCGGAGTGCCTCACCGCTTGTAAGCAGCGGAGAGGCCTTCCCTGAGATCGATACGGCCCTCTGTTCCTACACCTGCTGCCATTCCCTATCGTCGTGGGGATGGGTAGTCCCACGACTGGTCCTGGAGCCCCAGAAGCAGCCGACCCCCGCTCCTCCCGCCCGCGATCCGCCTCAGCACTAGCCTGAACAAAGGTAGTTGGACTGCCCCCCTCGTCCAAACAACCAGAAAAAGAACCCTCCCTCCTCCCTAACCCCTGAAAAAATTTTGACAAAAAGCAAACCAAGGACCTCTTATTAGGTTTACGTCGGAGGCCCATAACCGTGCCCAGCCATCTCTCAGGATCCCAATAAATGGGCCCTTCCTCGAGATTGTACTCGGCTGGAAAGGCGGGCCGCCTCCAGGAAGGGGGAGCACCCCTGAGGGCGAGCAAGTCCGCAGAGGAGTACCTAAAACAAGGCATAAAGGCAGTCCAGATATAGGCAGTCCATAGTCAATTAATTTAAGGAGGGACCAAACAGAGAGCAAATAGGTGTCCCGAGCCTCCACCCAGCCACTGCCACTCAGCTGGGTGCCACCCCAGGACAGGCCAACCACCGTCCTCTCACGACAGTTGGAAAGCCTATTCCTGGGGGAATGGTCCGAAACATCCATCCTGGGTACAGCATGTCCCCTAGAGCTCTCACCTCTAGGGGCAGCAGATGTAAATTCAAGCCACCCTCTCACTGTGGCCAGTACCCAGGGAACTCTGAATCCTTTGGGGACGATATGTGAATGGCAATAAACAACAGTCCGAAGGCAGGGATGAAATAGTATATGAGATAGTATATCAAAGTCTGCATTACTAAATGGCCAAATTCTCCGCTGCTCTGCCCTTCAAGAAGATTGAACATGGCCAGTTCTGCAGTCATTGGGGTCTTCCAAATTATCTAGTTCTTTTAGGTCCACAAACCCAATGGCACCAGCCAAAGTCACAACTGGTGTCACGGAAAGCGTAGGTCTTTCAAAGGACCACTGGGCTCCACTGGGATCCACCGGAATTAACCGGCTAGCCCAGGAGCCTTCGAGGCCACCAACAGCAGTAAAAACAACAGGCCATCTAAAAAGAGTAAAGCAAGCAGAGGAAGAGACAGGTTGAGTGCAGCGTCGCCGCTGAGCCGCCAAGGCCGCTGCCACCACCGGAGCGATGCTGCAGACGCCGCCGCCATTACTGCCATCGCCAGGACGCTGATGGAACCGAGAAAAATCCAGCCCTACCCGCCGCCGATTGAAAACGGGCCAAAAAGGCTCAGGCGGGAACGGGCAAACGGTCAGACAGACAGCCCAGCAAGCAGTCGATGGAAAGAAAGGCCTAGGAAGGCCCCGGAGCAACGCCGCCGCCGCCGCCGTCACCGCTGCCATCGAGACGAGCCAGGAACGCCGCCGCCGCCACAGCCGAGGGAGACCAAGCCGACCACAGAAGCGGCCCGAAACGGCCCGAAACGCCCCCGCCGAGCTCGCCAGCAGCCAGGGACCATCTGAGGACGACGGCTCCGACACCGCCGAGGACGCCGCTACCGAAAACCGCCGGCTGCCGAAACCATCAGGTACCGCGAAAACGGCCCGGAAAACGCCCGAGGCAGCGGGAAGGCGTCGCAACCATCCAGTCCGAGAAAGCAGCAGAGCCGGCAGCAAAACAGCAGTCCAACAACCTTCACCCTTCAGCTGCCAAATCATTGCCCTCACTATCCCCCCAACCCAGAGGGTGTAAACACCCCTGGGGGGCTCCTAGGACGCCTATTTTCTGAGACTTGCAGAGCTCACCCTAACAGATCCGCCTGCACGTCCGCCATCTTAGAGATTGCACCAAAGAATTTTTAAACTCGGATAAATCTCCAGCATCCGGAGGGGAGGCGGAATCCCCACCAAAGCTGCGCACTTCGGCGGCTGGCGGAAGCCGGCCCGGCCCCGAAAAGTTCCTTCGGAAGACCCGGGCGCGCGTCTGGGGAGGGCGAGGCTGGCGGAACTCGGCTCGCGGCTCGCCTTCGCGCGTGGACCGCGCCGGCTCCCGGCCGTCCTTCTTAAAAAGTGAAAGAAACGAACAGGAATTATTATTATTATTGCTTTGTTGTTGTTATTCGTGCCTCGACGTATCCGTGTCCAGCTAAAAATGTCCCTACCAGGTGAACGCCTCTTCGCCGGCATTACGGTATCCACCAAGCTTCCAACAGAATGGAAATAATTTACTACTGGGATCTGTTTGCTTTCCAGTCTAGCCTACAGGTTTGAGATTTCCCGTCCAATATTAACCAGGACAAACCCTGCTTGACGTGTCACGATTAGGAAGGTCAGCCAAGTACATCCAAGTAGGTGGGCAGCTATTTGGCTGCAGGCAGGAAAGGATTCAATCTCTCTCTCTCTTTTTCTTTCTCTCTCTCTGTTTTTCTTTATTTCTCTCTTATCTATTTCTTTTTTCTTTATTTCTCTCTTATCTATTTCTGTTTTTATTTGTCTCTGTCTCTGTCTCTTTCCGTTTTTGTTTCTCTCTCTTTATCCCTCTCTCCTTTCTCTCCGTTTTTCTTTATTTCTCTCTTTTTTATATGTCTCTTATCTCTCTCTTTCTCGCTGTTTCTTTGTTTTTCTTTATTTCTTTGTCTCTTTTCTCTCTGTCTCTCTCTTTCTGTCTCTCTGTTTTCCTTCGTTTCTCTCTGTGTGTTTCTCTCTGTCTCTCTCTCTCTCTCTCTCTCTCAATGCATCCGTCTGGCTGACGCTCTTAAGTGGGGCTTATATTACGAACATCCTGGGGGGAAAAAATCAAGCTAGGGCATATTTTCCGGTTGGGTCTTATTTTGGGGAAAACACGGTAGTAACTGATAGAGGTGGGACTTCAACTCCCAGAATTCCACAGCCAGCAATGCTAACCCAGGATGAATACAAAGCGAGAGGCCACATGGGGCAATCTGGGTTAAGTTGAAGCCCACGCCATCTTAAAGTTCCTAAGCGTTGATGGTGTTCCCTAGTTGGGTCATGAAACGTCTCCAAGAAAACAACCGAGCTCAGAGAGCACCAAGGACCCCACACTCTTCCTTCCTTCCCTCCTTCCTTCCTTCCTTCCTTCCTTCCTTCCTTCCTTCCTTCCTTCCTTCCTTCCTTCTTTCCTTTCCACTCCTTTCTAGCACTGATGGTGTTCCCTAGTTGGGTCATGAAACGTCTCCAAGAAAACAACCGAGCTCAGAGAGCACCAAGGACCCCACACTCTTCCTTCCCTCCTTCCTTCCTTCCTTCCTTCCTTCCTTCCTTCCTTCCTTCCTTCCTTCCTTCTTTCCTTTCCACTCCTTTCTAGCACTGATGGTGTTACCTAGTTGGGTCATGAAACGTCTCCAAGAAAACAACCGAGCTCAGAGAGCACCAAGGACCTGGCAGTAAACAACAGTCTATTCAACAAACCACCAAGAGCACTTCTACCCACACTGACAGGGCATCCACTAGTATATAAAGAGCAAATATCTCACACTTCTTTCTAGCACTGATGACGTTACCTAGTTGGGTCAAGAAACGTCTGCAAGAAAACCACCAAGCTCAGAAAACAACAAGACCCCGCAGCCCCCCACTCGACTCCACAATCCCCCAGCCCTTGACTTTCAACTATTTGTTTAGTGATCAAGCGGCATTAAAAGAAGTGACTTATGACCGCTTTTTCACACTTATGACCATTGTAGCAGCATCCTGGTCACGTAACCAACATTCAGACTCTGGCCAACGTTGACTCCTAGTTACGACGGTTGCAGCGTCCCGAGGTGACACGATCCCCTTTTGCGACCTTCTGACCGTGGGGAAGCCAGATACACTGAACCTCCCTCCCTGAACAACTTCAGCGATTCGCTTAACAACTGTGGCGAGAAAGTTCATAAAATGGGGCAAGACCCACTTAACGACTGTCTTGCTTAGCAATGGGAATTTGGGGCTCAATTGCCAGGCGAGAACTACCAGCATTTTTAAGAGCCCCTTGAGCAAAGGACAAAAGCGGAGCTCCGCCTTCCCAGCGTAAGAGCTACACACCCATCCCCAAGAATTGACTTCTGCAGAAGTTCTTAGGATTTTTTTACAAGTGGTTGCAATCCGGATGCCCACAATCCAAGCAAGTTCAAGAGGTTGTAAGGTACTATTTGGAAGGCGTGGGTGTGCTTAGTAACAAGTGGCAGAGACCATCAGAGCTTGGGATTAAATGTGTGTTTTGCAGCAGGTCAGAGGGATCTTCGCAAAGAGGTCCAGAAACTTGGGATTTTAAAAACAAAACTTGAGACTCTCCCTATCCAGGTCAGTTCCATGCCAAGAGGAAAAGAAGGAACCTTAGTGGGGTTTTTTTTAACGCAGGCAGTCCTGCACTCGCAACCATTGGTTTAGTGACCAGAATGGATCGTTGTAAGTCAAGGACTAGCTGTATATGAGGACCAGGATTGTTGGGGGCAAATATGCTGACTCTGTTAAATGCTTAGAGAGGGCTATAAAGCACTGTGAAGTGGGATACAAGGGCTATTGCTAAGTCCGAAGGAAGGAAGGAAGGAAGGAAGGAAGGAAGGAAGGAAGGAAGGAAGGAAGGAAGGAAGGAAAAAAGGAAGGAAGTAAAGGAGGGAGGGAGGGAAGGAAGGAAAGATTTTTTTAAAAATTTTAATTCCATTTATATCCCGCCCTTCTCCGAAGACTCAGGGCGGCTTACAAGCTTAGCAGTAGCCTTCATTCTATGTATATGCCTGCTTATTAGGGCTTTCACACACACACCCCCAAGTAGCATTATTACAAAGTCAGCTTATTGCCCCCAACAATCTGGGTCCTCATTTTACCTACCTGGGAAGGATGGAAGGCTGAGTCAACCTTGAGCCTGGCGGGACTCGAACCTGCACTAATTGCAGGCAGCTGGTGTTACTTAAGGAGGCATTAGCCCACTGCTCCACCAAGGCTCTATAAAGAAAGAAAAAAGGAAAGAAGGGAAGAAGGAAGGAAGGAAAACAGGAAGGAAGGGAGTGAAGTAAGGGAGGGAGGGAGGAAAGGAAGGAAAGAAAGAAAGAAGGAAAGAAGGGATGAAGGAAGGAAGGAAAGAAAGAAAGAAGGAATGAAGAAAGGAAGGAAGGAAAGAAGGAGAGGGAGGGAGGGAGGGAAGGAAAGGAAAGGAGGGAAGGAAGGAAGGGAAGGAGGGAAGGAAGGAAAGAAGGAGAGGGAGGGAGGGAGGAAGGGAGGGAAGGAAGGAAGGGAAGGAAGGAACGACCCTGACGGTGCAGTGCTTAGAATGCAGCATTGCAGGCTAACTCGCTGCCCACTGCCAGGTGTTCGATCCTGACCGGCTCAAGGTCGACTCAGCCTTCTGCCCTTCCGAAGTCGGTAAAATGAGGAGCCAGATGGTTGGGGAGCAAGAGGCTGACTCTGTAAACCGCTTAGAGGGGGGCTGTAAAGTACCGTGAAGCGGTATATAAGTCTAAGGGCTATTGCTAAAAACCACTTTTTTTTTTAGTACCGTTGTAACTTCGAATGACCCTAAAAAAAAAAAAAGAACGGTCGTAAGTCGAGGACCCGTGTCGCACGAGAGAAACAACTGACAGATAGCCTTACAAGTGCAAAAATCAGAATCAGAAGGATAAACACCAGGTGGACACGTGGAAACGTGGTCCAAGAATTTATCCACTAAATCATCTAGCCTAATCTTTTTAGTTCTACTGATTTCCTGGCCTTCTTCCAAGGACAGAATTTCCACCTTGGAAGCCTACCACGAATTCTCTCTCTCTCTCTCAAAAAAAAAAACAACAACGAAAAAAATACATTTTTTTTCAGCCCCGATCTGTACAGCTGCACGCGATCTCGCCATGGCCCCAACCCAAACAAACAAACCAACATGGCAAATGAAGGCGCTCCCACTGTGTGTGCGAACAGGTTTTTGTCCCTTTGAAATCTAGGCTGCTTCACAAAGCCCGGAGAAACTTTGCTTGCCTCTGGCTTTCGCTAAGCCTCAGTTTTACCACTCTGAAAAATGGCAGCACTGACCTATTTTTGAAGAGTCACCCGCAAGGGAAGCCGAGATATGAAAAAAAGCAATCTGGCCTGTGAGAAGCCCTGTAATTAATGATGATTAATGGCGTCACGCAACTCCTCCTCCCCAGCCGTTCCAACTTGAGTGAAAATATTTTGTTTTCCTGCTTTGGAAATCAAAGACACACACACACACACACACACACACACACACACACACACACACACACAGAGAGAGACACACACTCAAAACCGAGGAAGGCTGGCGCACCATCAAAGGCAAACAGGTGGTTGGGACAGCTTGGATGCGTGCTGCGCAAAACAACTACGAGCCACACTGATTTTTTTTTCTTTGTTTGTTTTACAATACAGGCAGTCCTCGACTTACAACAGTTCATTTAGTGACCGAAGGTACGGACCACGCTGAAAAAAAAAAGTGATCACTGCAGCTGTTCAGTGAACGACACGGTGGCAACAATGAATTTGGCTTCCCCGTTGACTTTGCTGGTCTGAAGGTGACAAAAGGGCGCGGGGGTCAACACTGACACACACACACACACACACACACACACACACACGGGACACTGCGACCGTCATAAATACCAGCCAGTTGCCAAGTGTCTGGATTTTGATCACGGGACCCTGGGGATGCTGCAGCGGTCGTTAAGTGTGAAAAACACTAATTAAGTCAGCGTCGTCGTGACTTTGGCGACTAAACGAAGGGCTACCTGGAATTACACATACCTCGGAAAAAAAGCCCTTTTTAAAAATATTTATTGGTGTGAGCTAGGTGTCAGAAACCAATCGGGCTTATTTATCAGGGAGTATATTTAAAAATAACTCACAGCCATCTCCCAGTCATGCTGAATACGCTTAAACCAAGGCTTAGCCGGTGCCATCCTTTGCCTATCTCATATTGCCCCGGGCTCACGAGTTGTATCCTGACACTATCACACTTGTTAGGATCATGTGGAGTGAATTCCTCGGGCTTTTGAATGCGGCTCTACAATTCGGGGGAAAAAAATCACCTCGAAGTCGGCTGAAGCAAGCCTGCTGGAAAACGTCACTAAGAAACAACGGATGGATTTGAGAGAGAGAGAGAGAGAGAGAGAGAGAGAGAGAGAGAGAGAGAGAGAGAGAAAGAAAAACAGAGAAACAGCTGGAAAGAGAGAGAAAGATACAGAGATAAGGAGAGAGAAATAAAGAAAAACAGAGTCAGGCAGAAAGAGACAAAGAGAGATGAAGAGAAATAAAGAAAAACAGAACGTGACAGAGAAATAAAAACAGAGAAACATTTAAGAGAAATAAAGAAAAACAGAAAGGCAGAGACAGAAATAAAAAAACAGAGATAGACAGAAAGAGAAAGAGAGGGAAATAAAGGAAAACAGAAAAAGAGTGATAGACACAGAGAAATAAAGAAAAAGAGAAACAGGTAGAAAGAGACAGATAAAGAGAGAGAAATAAAGAAAAACAGACACAGAAAGAGACAGAGATAAAGATAAAGAAATAAAAACACACACAGAGAGAGACAGAGAAATAAAAACCGAGAAACAGATAAGAGAAATAAAGGAAAACAGAGAGAGAGAGAGAGAGAGAGAGAGAGAGAGAGAGAGAGAGAGAGAGAGAGAGAGAGGGAGAGGTGAAAAAGGCTGAGAATGATTTCAGAATATTTATGTCCCAGATTTTGCTACAGGTGGCCCTTCACTTACACCAGGCGTAGGCAACCTCGGCTCTTTTATGACTCATGGACTTCAACTACAAGGTAGACTATGATTGTTTGTATTTTTATACCCTCTATTGAGCTCTGGGAAGTCGGGGAGGGGGGAGGGGGAGGGGAGGGAGGTGTTGGGGAGGGGGGAGGGGGTTGGGAGGGGTTTTGTCTTTTTTAAAAAAATGTATTGTAAAACTTTTCAATTAAAAAAAAATGCAAAGTACACACAATGCTCGAGTGGAATAAATACTACACAATGCACGATCAGCTGCACAGCCACAGTCACAAATCCATAAAGAGAGACATTTCATCTTTTCTTGGGAACAGAATAAGCAGGATTATGGAATCGGGGGGAAAGGAGGGGGAAAAGCCCATGGTCGACTTAGTATTAAAATGGGTCCCCTAACCAGGGGTGGGGAACCTTGGCTCTTTTGTGACTGGTGGACTTCAACTCCCAGAATTCCTGAGCCAGCATGGGGGAAGTATGGCCCCCTCATGACTCATGGACTTCAACTCCCAGAATTCCTCAGCCAGCCATGCTGAGGGAAAAGGGAGAAGTATCCATGCTTAGCCATGCTGGCTCAGAAATCCTGGGAGCTGAAGTCCACGAGTCATGAGGGGGCCATAGTTCCCTCATGCTGGCTCAGGAATTCTGGGAGTTGAAGTCCACAAGTCATGAGGGGGCCATAGTTCCCCCATGCTGGCTCAGGAATTCTGGGAGTTGAAGTCCACGAGTCATGAGGGGGCCATAGTTCCCTCATGCTGGCTCAGGAATTCTGGGAGTTGAAGTCCACGAGTCATGAGGGGGCCATAGTTCCCCCATGCTGGCTCAGGAATTCTGGGAGTTGAAGTCCACGAGTCATAAAAGATATATAGATATATAGAAGTTAGATATGTAGATACAGATGATAGAAGAGATATGTAGATAGCTATAGATAAGATATATAATAGATGATAGATATATAGAAGAGATAGATAACATGATAGATGATATAGAAGAGATATAGAAGAGATAGATGATAGAGATGATAGACAGATATAGATATGTAGATACATAGATAATAGATGATAAGTATAGAAGAGATAGATATACATAGATAGATAAGATATAGATAGATAGGATAGATGCATAGATACTGTAGATGAATGGATAAGATATATATATATAGATAGATTGATAGATAGGTAAGATAGGTAAGATAGATTAGATAGATGGATGCATAGATGGATGAATGGATTAGATAGATAGATAGATAGATAGATAGATAGATAGATAGATAGATAGATAGATAGATAGATAGATAGATAGATATTAGATAGACAGACAGACAGATCCCATTTTTTGAAGCATATTCTAAAGGAGTATTTGTTGAACCTCAGATACTTGAAGATGAGTGGACTTCAACTCCCAGAATTCTCCAGCCAACAATGCTGGCTGGGGAATTCTAGGAAGTGAAGACCAACCATCTTCCTTCCAATTGCCCCAGTGAAGAAGCACTGCTCTAAGAGGTTGGGAACAGCCTGGGGTCTTGGGAAGTCCTCTGGAGATTCCGGCCAGCTGCTCCTGGAGACCCCCAAAAGCGGGACCAGTCTCTCCTCTAATTCCGGGGGGGGGGGGGAAATCCAATCCCCTGCTCCTTACCAAAACACCCCATAATTTTAAACATGAGCCGGCTGCCTCCCCTACCTAATTACCCAGCGGTTGAAAGCAATGAAGGATCCAGCCGCAAATCTACAACTTGCACTTAGCCAATTAGGAGCAGCTAAACAAACCAGAGGCAGGCAGTCGTCGCAGCCCTGATTAAGCCAGTTCGCGAGGGTGGGAAAATTGTATAGTCCTGCACCACCGTGGCCGGATTTGACACCCGGGACCTGCGTTCCGCTCCTGGTGACTCATTTTTAATTCTCACTCACAAGCTGGAGGAGAATGGCTTGGGGGAATAGAGGTGGTCCTCGGCTTACGACCCCCAACGGAGCCCAAAAATCACGTTGCTAAGCGAGACCACTTTGCCCCGTTTTCACCACTTTTCCCGCCACTGTTCTTAAAGTCGATTGTGTTGTGAATTGAGCAGGACGTGCAAACCGACACAACCTAAGTATTCGGGAAAGGTTAAAAAAAAAAGTCTAAATAACATGTTCTAGTATCTCCTAGAACAGGGGTCTCCAACCTTGCTAGCTTTTAAGACTTGTGGACTTCAATTCCCAAAATTCCCCAGCCAGCTTTGCTGGCTGGGGAATTCTGGGAGTTGAAGTCCACAAGTCTTAAAGTTGGCAAGGTTGGAGACCCCTGTCCTAGAAAATGCGCAGAGATCCAAGCCTGTTTCTAAAATAAACCACCATCAAAAAAAAAAAAAACCCCACAAGGATTTTAAGCGCCTTGAGCAAAGTGGGAGTTTTGATATACACACACAACACACACTTGTCAACTGAGAAAGACATAGTAACCAGCGGGGCGCCGGCATCTGAAACTGGTGGGTGGACTTCTTCAGACAATTTTCGCGCTTTTGTTCTCTCCCCTCCACCACCCCTTCCTCAAAATATCTCAACCTATTTTTAAAAGAAACCTGAAAAAATTAATCCAAATGGCCCAGAATTAAGTGTTTCTATCAAGGACAGGCAGATCGGTCGGGGATTCTCCAGGAATAAAATCCGCCGCTGAAAAGGAATCAAATCTTTTTTGGAGCACGTACAGATTTAAGGATGTATGAATTCTGGGAGAAGAAAGTGTTTTCATGGACACTAGGCTGGGTTCACACATGCAAGGGTTATGGTTTGTATTAACCGGGTTTACTTAAGCATCAAAGCCTAGACGGTCCATGGCATTAAGCTATAACAAGGGGGATCCAAAACATGTTGAAACCCAACTGCTCCAAATGTTAAGAAGGGCAAAACAGGCCGTTTCTAATATTTTTTTGGGGGGGAAATCAAGCTCAAATCATTGTGTTCAGGGCTGAGTTAGGACAGAAACAGAAATGTGCCCTGAATGTTAAAAATAGCTAGTTTCACACCTTCATTGTGGCTGTTCTGCACTCAAAACTAGGGAAGGGGATGCTTCAAATTCAAACTGTTGTACTCCACCCCTCTTAAAAGTAGCCAAGATTGGGACCACACTGACTTTAGAAAGTGGACAGCAACTTTTAAGAGATGTGGACTTCCGACTCCCAGAATTCCCCAGCCAGCCTTTTAAAATGGGTGGTCTTCACAATGCTGGTGCGGGGGGGGGGGGAGAATTCTGGGAGTTGAAGGCCAGGCTTCTTAAAGTAGCCAAGATTGGGACCACACCGACTTTAGAAGGTGGATAGCAACTTTAAGAGGGGTGGACTTCAACTCCCAGAATTCCCCAGCCAGCCTTTGACGATGGGTGGACTTCCAACATGCTGGCCGGGGGAATTCTGGGAGTTGAAGTCCACCCCTCGCGAAAGTAGCCAACACTGGGACCCCACTGCCTTACAAAATTGGACGGCAACTTCAAGAGAGAGGTGGACTTCCAACTTCCAGAATTCCCAAGCCGGCAGGTTGAAATCCACCCATCTAAATCAAGCCGGAATCGAGGGGAATTCTGGGAGTTGAAGTCCGCACGTCTTAAAAACGGCCAAATTCAGAGAGAGAGAGGGGGGGGGGCTAGCAATAACTGTTCCAAGTCCACTTTGTCTTAAAAGTTGCCCAGGTTGAGAAGCGTTGCTCTAAACCAAGTTAGGTTTCCAAACTCGGTCTGACGCCGGAGCGTTAAAAAGTTGCAGCGGGCGACATCCTTGTCTGGAAATTTCTCCTGCTAATTAGCGAGAGTCAAAGGCTTAGCCAAAGCGCTCTCCTGGCCCCCGGGCTTTCCAGATTAATGATCAAAATCAGAGGTCCCAAATTACCACCACCCCGCCCGCCTTCGTCGGGGGGGAGGGGGACACCCACTATCAAGGGGGGGGTCTGTTGTCGCCCCCCCCAATTTCAGATTTCTTTCTCCTCCTAGCTTCCAGGTGTTCAAATCTCACGCCACGGACGGAGGGCCAAAGGCCACCGGCCCGCTGAGCGCACAACCTTGATTGTTTAACCAAGCAACACACAACTTGGGACTGGCAAAGTCTTTGGGCCTTGGGGCATCTTGAGAGGGAGTAGAGGTAGCGCCATGAGCCACTTGAGCATCCCGGCGTCAGTCATCGAAAAAAACAAACAAACCACACAAAACCCCACTATCCCAGCAACAGGACAAAAGTGTGGGGGGTGGGTGGGTAGGGGGGGGAAACAAAACAAAACGGCAAGGCTTTCCTCCTCTTCCTGTGTGAACGGAGCTTGCAGAAAGCTTGCGGGGAGGCTGGGCTGTTGTTTTCCAACTGTGATTTTCAACTTGCTTTGCTTTTTTTTTCCTCTCCTTCACCCCCTTCTCCTCGATAAGCTGGGAGGAGCAAGCAAACCCTAATAAAGAGTATTTGTAGATCGGGGTTTAAACTATGGGCACCTTGGGGCTCTCTGAGCCGTTTCCTTGTAGACGTTGTGTGACACAACTAGGTAACATCATCAGCGGGAGGAGGAGGAGGAGGATTGTGGAGACTCTGATGCTCCCTGAGCTGGGTTATTTTCTTACACGTTTCGTGACCCAACTAGGCAACAGTCAGTGGCGGAAGGGAATGGGCTTGCAGAATGGAGGAGGAGGAGGAGGAGGAGGAGGAGGAGGAGGAGGAGGATTGTGGAGACTCTGATGCTCCCTGAGCTGGGTTATTTTCTTACACACGTTTCGTGACCCAACTAGGCAACAGTCAGTGGCGGAAGGGAATGGGCTTGCAGAATGATGGAGGAGGAGGAGGAGGAGGAGGAGGAGGAGGAGGAGGAGGAGGATTGTGGAGACTCTGATGTTTCGTGACCCAACTAGGCAACAGTCAGTGGCAGAAAGGAATGGGCATGCAGAATGGAGGAGGAGGAGGAGGAGGAGGAGGAGGAGGAGGAGGAGGAGGAGGAGGAGGAGGAGGAGGAGGAGGAGGAGGAGGAGGAAGAAGAGGAGGAGGAGGAGGATTGTGGAGACTCTGATGCTCCCTGAGCTGGGTTATTTTCTTACTCACGTTTCATGACCCAACTAGGTAACGTCATCAGTGCTGGAAGGGAGCGGGGTTTGCAGAGAGGAGGAGGAGGAGGAGGAGGAATGTGGGATCCTGGGTGCTCTCTGAGCTGGGTGATTTCCTTGCAGATATTTCATGACCCAACTAGGTAACCTCACAGGGGCTAGAATGGAGTGGGTTTGCTCTATCTGTTCACACACTCGAATCAAGCAGTAAAAAAAAAAAACAAAAAAATCCTAATCATACCCTAAGCTACCAACTCAAGACAATCAAGCTAGCAACAAACAACAGCCTAACCAAGGAACCACCCAGAAACCCCCATCAAACACAGACAGGGCAAGCCACTCGGATATAACAAAGAGCGGAAACCTCAGACTCCCCTCTTGCTAGATGGTGTTACCTAATTGGGGAATAAAAAGGTCTGCAAGAGAACAACTCACCCCACTCTCTTTTCCTACTGATGACGTTACCCTAGTTGTCTTACGAAACTCCTGCAAGAAAAGAACCACCACCCCTACACCTTTCTGGCACTGATAATGTTACTTAGTTGGGTCATGAAACGTCTGCAAGAAAACAACCCAACTCAGAGAGCACCAGGAACCCCCACAGTTCTCTCTCTCTCTCTTTCTTTCTTTCTTTCTTTCTTTCTTTCTTTCTTTCTTTCTTTCTTTCTCTTTCTTTCTTTCTTTCTCTTTCTTTCTTTCTTTCCTTCTTTCTTTCTTTCTTTCCTTCCTTCCTTCCTTCCCCTTGTCCTCCCTTCTATCACTGATAATGTTACTTAGTTGGGTCATGAAACGTCTGCAAGAAAACAACCCAACTCAGAGAGCACCAGGGACCCCTCTTTCTTTCTTTCTTTCTCTTTCTTTCTTTCTTTCTTTCTTTCTTTCTTTCTTTCTTTCTTTCTTTCTTTCTTTCTTTCTTTCTTTCTCTTTCTTTCTTTCTTTCTTTCTCTTTCTTTCTTTCTTTCTTTCTTTCTTTCTTTCTTTCTTTCTTTCTTTCTTTCCTTCCTTCCTTCCTTCCTTCCTTCCTTCCTTCCTTTCCCTTGTCCTCCCTTCTATCACTGATAATGTTACTTAGTTGGGTCATGAAACGTCTGCAAGAAAACAACCCAACTCAGAGAGCACCAGGGACCCCTCTTTCTTTCTTTCTTTCTCTTTCTTTCTTTCTTTCTTTCTTTCTTTCTTTCTTTCTTTCTTTCTTTCTTTCTTTCTTTCTTTCTTTCCTTCCTTCCTTCCTTCCTTCCTTCCTTCCCCCCTTCCTTCCTTCCCCTTGTCCTCCCTTCTATCACTGATAATGTTACTTAGTTGGGTCATGAAATGTCCGCAAGAAAACCAGCGGGCTGAGAGAGGACCCAGGACCTCACACCAAGCCAGCTCCGCCATCCGTTTGGGGGCTGACGGGCGCTTCCTCTCATGTTTCCACAGCCTGAAGACTTGAGTGCGAGTCGTAGCACTCTTTGGGGAGACAAGAAGAGAGGGGCCTGGCTGGGGAATTCCGGGAGTTGAAGTTCGCACGTCTTAAAAAGCGGCCAACAGTTGAGAAACACCGGGTGAAAAATCAAAGAGGGGAGAAGTGAAATTGGAGGGATTAAGATAAACGAAGCGACTGGGAAATCAGCGCTTCCCCCACTGAAGGTTAAAAACAAGCAGGAAGCCACGTTCCCCGGTTTAATCAATAAGTGTTAAAGTCCAAGCAACTTCATTCTGAGCTGGTGATGTTCCACAGCACCTTTCACCAACTTGGCCCTCCTTAAATGGGTCGGGACTGCATCTCCCAGAATGCCGGGCAGCATATTCTCCAAAGCCCCTGAAGGCAGGGCAAGAAGCAACGGATGGAAACTAGTCAAGGAGAGAAGCAACCTAGAGAACTAAGGAGAAACTTCCTGACACTTAGAACAACTAACCAGTGGAACCACCTGCCTCCAGAAGCCGTCAATGCTCCAACACTGGAGGTTTTTAAGAAAAGACTGGAGAGCCATTTGTCTGAAATGGTATAGACTAGAGTTTCCTGCCTGAGCAGGGGGTTGGACTAGAAGACCTCTAAGGTTCTATTCTATTCTATTCTATTCTATTCTATTCTATTCTATTCTATTCTATTCTATTCTATTCTATTCTATTGTTATTCTTATTCTTATTCTATTCTATTCTATTCTATTCTATTATTCTATTCTGTTCTGTTCTGTTCTATTCTAATTCTAATTCTAATTCTAATTCTACTCTATTCTCCAAAGCGCCTGAAAGCAGGACAAGAAGCAACGGATGGAAACTCGTCCAGGAGAGAAGCAACCTGGAACTAAGGAGAAATTTCCTGACAGTTAAAACAATTCACCAGCGGAACAACCTGCCTCCAAAAGTTGTGAGTGCTTCAACACTGGAGGTTTTTAAGAGGAGACCGGACAGCCATTTGCCTGAAATGGTATAGGGTTTCCTGCCTGAGCAGGGGGTTGGACTAGATGACCTCCAAGGGCCCTTCCAACTTTGTTGCTGTTGCTGTTGTTGTTATAAGTTCGTAACCCGGTTATTAAATGAGTCTGGGTTCCCCATTCACCTGGCTAGCCAGAAGGTCGCAAAGGGGATCGCGTGACCCCCCCCCCGCTCCCCGGGATACTCTGTCATAAATGCGAGTCAGTTGCCAAGTGTCTGAAATTTTGATCAGGTGGCCCCTGGGATGCTGCAAGGGTCATTAAGTGTGAAAAACGGTCGTAACTCCCTTTTTTCAGCGCTGTTCTAACTTTCAACGGTCACTAAATGATCCTTTTCTCCTTTAGCTAAAGCTTGAAAAAAAAAAACAGGATCAGACCTGGTTAGCCCTCAATAGCAATGTGCGATTTTTCGAGCAAATCCAGGGTAGCTCGCAAACCACCGTTTCTGGCTCATTACTGTGTTTGAGTCCTTCCTTCCAAGTGGTTGATTCCACAATCCACGCCGACACAAAAACATGGGACTAGATCTCTCGTGATCTTTCCTGCCTTCACACCACCCGCCCTCAGGGATCGCGGACCGGGTATATCTTGAAAAAGGCAGCTGTCCCCCAAATCGAGGCTCTTGCGTTTATTTTTTGAGAGCAAAGTCTTCGCCTTTCAACTGCAGCGTTTTTTGTTTTTAAAAAAAGATGCATTTCACATACCTGATGAATGCATTAATTGCTCTCATTCAGCTCCCGCTCTCCACTTAATTAGGCTGAACCCCACACACAAACAAAACCCTTATTATAAAACAGATGAGAAAGGAAAGCTTGGGGGGGAAAAAAGAGCTTCAGACTGCAAGCTGCTCTAAGCCAATTCTTATTAAGCCATTCCGGCCCCAAATATCCATTTTAATGATATTATAAGTAGACGCAGCCCTGTCTTCCAAGTCTGCCTTTGCAAGCCTAAGCTTCACGGGGACACACAATCAAACTGACAAAGCAACGACGAGACGGTGAATTTAAAATCAAAGGCCAGAAACTCAGGAGAACTCAGCAAGTTCATTTTTTTTTAAAAAAAAAATTCTTTTTGTTTTTAAAGAGCAACAAGGTAAAATCGAGGAAAGCTGTGATTCGTGCACAGCTGAGATCACATAGGCAATTAATCAGCGCGCTCAGACAACTCATTAATCGCAGATTAAAAATATGAATCTTTAATCAGGGCTGCCCCCTCTGCGAAAAGATCTTCGGCGCTTACCATACCGTTATGAACACTCTTCTACACCATCCAGACAAATAAACTTGGGCCGCATTAGCTGCGCTTTTACATACAAGCAGACACAAAATCGGAGAAACAATTCAAATTCAAAATTCGGAGGGCCAAAAAATGACTTGTCAGTAGATAACTCAGAAACAGGTTGATTGACTTTCATCATTTTTCAATACATTCCATCTCATTTAAACATCATATTGTTGTTGTTGTTGTTATATATTTTTTTTAAAAAAAGAGGGGATGTGATGTTTAGGACGATTGTTAAGAAGCCTATTAAATCTGGGAGGTTTCGGATAGCTACGGATTGATTGCATGACTATTTTGTTCCACAAGAGAGAGAAAAATAAAAGACAGAATTTCAAAGTCTGACTCACGCGGGCTATCTCGTGTCACCACAACCGAAGCAGGAACGGTGCACCAGGAAGGCCGAGCGATTGTTAAGAATCCAAAAATCCGAAACATCTCAGCGCTGGCGAAGCTTCTCCAAGGATGCGGCACCAAAGAGGGCGCCACGCCCAGCGTGCCCACCAGACCAAAGCTGGATTCGGCTCACCAGGAAACGCCCAACGCACGAGTCCTCGACTTACAATAATTTGTTCAGCGACCGTTCAAACGTTACAACGGCACCACCGGGGTGGGTGGGTAGGAAAAAGCAACTTATAACCGTCGTTCACCCTGACGACCGTGGCAGCATCCCTCCCCTTGGTCCCCGCGATGAAAATTCAGACGCTTGGTAAACTGATTCATATTTATGACGGTTTCAGCATCACATTTACGACGGTTCAGCCAATTCAATTTGGGAAGCGGGATTTCACTGAACAACCGTGTGGCTAACTTAACAACTGCAGTGATTCACTTAAGAACTGTGGCACGGAAGGTCACACGAGGGGACAAAACTCACTTAACCAATGTGTCACTTAACAACAGAAATTCTGGGTCATAATTCGAGGACTATCTGTACAAGCCACCAATGGTCTTAATTTTCCTTCCCAAACCGGATGTCCTCTAATAAATATGATCTATTCTTCTTTCACAAATTAACTCCTCTCTGGCGTGTTTCTTTCTTTTTTCCCCCCAAGCAAATAATCCAGAGACTCTTCTTAGGTTTTCAAACACATACACACACGCGTGTGCGCGCGCGCGCGCGCACACACACACACACACTACTTCCAGGGTGCCACATGAAAACACAAATTTTAAAAGCCACCAATTCTATGTAGGGATATAACTTACAACAGTTCATTTAGTGATTGTTCAAAGTTACGACGGCACTGGAAAATGTGACTTACGATCGTTTTTCACACTTATGACCGTTGCAGTGTCCCCATGGTCACATGAACAAAATTCGCCCACATGGCAACCGACCCATCTTTATGACAGTCGCGGCATCCCGGGGGGGGGGGGGGGAGGGATCACGTGATCCCCTTTCGTGACCTTCTGACAAGGAAAGTCAATGGGGGGAGCCTGATTCATTTAACAACTAGGTTACTAACTTAACAACTGCAGTCACTTAACAATTGTGGCAAGAAAGATAATAAAATGGAGCCAAACTCACTTAACAGCTGTCTTGCTTAGCAAAAGAAATTTTGACTGTGGTTCTAAGTTGAAAGATAGATAAGATAGATAGATAGATAGACAGATAGATAGATAATCCATCTCGATACATAGATAGAGAGACAGACAGAGAGATGATAGACAGACGGATGGCAGATGGATGGATGAAACGAAGATAAACATGGATGGGTGGATGGATGGATGGGTGGATGGATGGAAGATAGACATGGATGGATGGATGGATTGAAGGAAGATAGACATGGATGCATGGATGTTTGGATGGATGGATGAGAAGATGGATGGATGGATACACAGATACACTGACAGAATTGATGGATGGATGGATGAGAAGATGGATGGATGAGAAGATGGACGGATACATGGATAGATAGATAATGGATACACAGACAACAGACATAAGACAGTGAGTGGATGTTGTGTGTGTGTGTGTGTGTGTGTGTGTGTGTGTGTGTGTGTGTGTGTATGCTGCCTAAGGTTATTAGAAGTGGCACATGAAATATTAATTACATTAATAAAAAAATAAAAGCAGAAATGACAAATCCTTCTGGGGAAAGTCCATTAATATGTGGGTGAAATCTCTCTCGTCTTCACCCAGACAGAAAGACCCATCTTTCCGGAGACCTCAAGCCATCCAGGATGGTACAACTGCTGGAACGCAGGGCCACATTTTATATCTAAGGTTTAGGTCTGTGCCCATTATAAAGAATACTTAAGATATCTACTTAAGTTGTGTGCTTAAGAATCCTTCGGCTCTTCCACGGAAGTCAACTCCTGCCCCAGACACGTCCAAAATGTGCCCTCCAGAACGTCGCAAAGAATTTCAAGAGTTTCACAGTCCAGGAAAATGCAGCCAACGTGCGCCACTAAACAAACACCACAAATGAACAAAGAACCCACCTTTCTCATCATCTGGGGGTGCACGGAAAGCTAAATCTCATCCGGTGTCGCCTTGTCCATTTTTGCCCCGTTTTGCAGGTTGAGGACATTTTTACCTAAAGCACGTTGCTGGAGTCACGCAGACACACAACACAATTCATTGTGCATAAGTAAGAGAGTCCATTGCATAATTTCCTCTGCAGAAAACGCTTTTTCGGGGGGTGGGGGTGGGGTGGAGAGATGTCAATCTCCTACAGGTGTTCTTGGCTTACAATTCAATTAGGGACCGTTCAAAGTTACAACAGCGCTGAAAAAAAAACACTTGTGCCATTTTTCCCCCCCCGCACTTAACGACTGGTGCTGCACCCCCACGGTCACGTGACTTGCATTTGGATGCTCGCATTTATGACGGTTACAATGTCCCAGGGTCACGTGATTCCCACTTCTGCAACCTTCTGGCAAGCCAGATTCACTTAACCACCGAGTTGCTAATTTAAAGACTGCACTGACGAACAAATGCAACAGGAAAAGTCGTAAAATGGGGAGAACGCTAAAAATATACAGATAAACTTTCGACTTATAGCCACCATTTGAAGTTATAACTGCACTGGGGAAAAAAAGGAACTAATGGCCGGTCCTCACACTTATGACCATCACAGCATCCCTGTGGTCACCTGATTAAACCTCAGGGGCTTGACAACAGGTCTGTATTCATGGAAGGTCACGTGATCGTCCTTTGCAACCTTCGCAGCCAGCTTCCGCAGAGCAAAGTCAATGGGAAGAAAGGCAGATTCACTTAAAGACCATTGGATTCAATTAGCAACCATGGCAAAAAAAAGAAGAGGAGGAAAATCAGGTGTGACTCGCTGCAAGCCCCTTGCTTTAGCGATGGGAAATTCTAATCCCAATTGTGGTTGCAAGTCAAGGACAACCTGCTTGCTGCTTTTTAGGATGATAATAATGATGACAATGATGTTGGAAGGGACCTTGGAGGTCATCTAGTCCAACCCCCTGCTCAGGCAGGAAACCCTATCCAGGGGTAGGCAACCTGGGCTCTTTTATGACTCGTGGACTTCAACTCCCAGGATTCCTGAGCCAGGCATGCTGAGGGGAAAGGGAGGTTTCCAAGCTGAGCCATGCTGGCTCAGGAATTCTGGGAGTTGAAGTCCACGAGTCACAAAAGAGCCAAGGTTGCCTACCCCTACCCTAGACCATTTCAGACAAATGGCTGTCCAGTCTCTTTTGGATTAATTAACACAATAGCAGGGTTGGAAGGGACCCTGGAGGTCATCTAGTCCTACCCCCTGCTCAGGCAGGAAACCCTATACCATTTCAGACAAATGGCTGTCTAGTCTCTTCTTAACAAAGATCTTCATGGAGCTTTCTTAACAATCTGTTCCTCTTTTGAATAATTGGAATTTATTCTCACTCCCATTCCAGAGAAGAGAAAAGGAAGAACGGTCTAAAACTGTCCCTTTCCAAGAAAAATGGACTCAAATAAGCCTCAGCTTGGTTATCCTCTGGATAAGAAAACCCACGTAAACTTACAACTGGAATATACAGTTATGTCCTCAAGTTACAACAATTCGTTTGGTGACCATTCCAAGTTACAAGAGCACTGGAAAGTGAGGTACAACTATATTTCACGGTTATGACCATTGCAGCATTCCCCATGGTCACGTGATTAAAATTCAGACGCTTGGCAACTGACTCATACTTATGACGGTGGCGGTATCCTGAGGGGGGGGGGGTGTCACGCGATCCCCCTTTGCGACCTTCTGACAAGCAAACTCAATGGGGAAAGCCGGATTCACTTCACAACTTTCGTTACTAATTTAATAACGGCGGCAGTTCCCTTAACAACGGCGACAGGAAAGGTCGTAAAGTGAGGCAAAACTCACTTTTAACAAATAATCGCACTAAGCCGAGGACGGAAGTCCACCACAAACCCAAGGCTCCCACAACAGATTTAACTCTTTGCAGCCTAACTTTCCGGATAGATACGAGGCACAAAAAGTCCTTTGAACTTTCTGAGTTTACAACCGATACATCCCAGTTCCTGAAAAAAGTAGCTCAGAGTAAAATGGAATTAAGGATAGCACCAAACAGCTTACACCAGGGTCGGTTTGATTTTGCGGTTAAGGCACCAGGCTAGAAAGGGGGAGATGATGAGTGGTGAGTTCTAGTCCCGCCTTAGGCATGAAAGCCGGCTGGGTGACTCTGGGCCAATCAGCAGGAGACGGTGAGTTCTAGTCCCGCCTTAGGCATGAAAGCCGGCTGGGTGACTTTGGTCCACTCCCTCTGCCTCAGGCCAACCCACCTCACAGGGTTGTTGTTGTGGGGGAAACAGAAGGAGGAGGGTATGTTGGATATACATTCGGGAGAAGGGCGGTATACAAATAAAATTAATAATAAATAAATAAATATGGCTCCTTACCTTGAGTTATTTTTGAGAAATAATAATAATAATAATAATAATAATAATAATAATAATAATAATAATAATAATAATAATAATAATAATAATAATAATAATTTTATTTGTATACTGCCCTTCTCCCGAAGGACTCAGGGCGGTGAACAGGGCAATACATGTTAAAAGACAAGAATATAAAAATTAAAAGAGATTAAACAAGATGCCCAAAAACTATAACAATAAGTTAAAATACATAAAAAGCAATAAAACCCAAACCCATCACCCATCAGGCCAGGCCGGCTTGTTCAAACATAATAACGGCGGGACATAAATAAATAAATGCCTCTTTGGATTCAAGATAAAAGAGGGCCACTAGACCCTTGCTTAAAAAAAAAATCAGCAAAGTGGCTGATTAAAACTTTAGTCTTAACCCGATTGTGGTGCATGCAAGGAATATTGCACATTACAAAAAAAGAGTTTGAGGCTTTGGGAAAAGTGCAGAGAAGAGCAACTAAGACGATCCAAGGCCTGGAGGCAACCTTGGCTCTTTAATGACTCGTGGACTTCAACTCCCAGAATTCCTAAGCCAGCATGGCTGGCTCAGGAATTCTGGGAGTTGAAGTCCACGAGTCATGAAGGGGCCATAGTTCCCCCATGCTGGCTCAGGAATTCTGGGAGCTGAAGTCCACGAGTCATGAGGGGGCCATAGTTCCCCCATGCTGGCTCAGGAATTCTGGGAGTTGAAGTCCACGAGTCATGAGGGGGCCATAGTTCCCCCATGCTGGCTCAGGAATTCTGGGAGCTGAAGTCCACAAGTCATGAAGGGGCCATAGTTCCCCCATGCTGGCTCAGGAATTCTGGGAGTTGAAGTCCACGAGTCATGAAGGGGCCATAGTTCCCCCATGCTGGCTCAGGAATTCTGGGAGCTGAAGTCCACGAGTCATGAAGGGGCCATAGTTCCTCCATGCTGGCTCAGGAATTCTGGGAGCTGAAGTCCACGAGCCATGAGGGGGCCATAGTTCCCCCATGCTGGCTCAGGAATTCTGGGAGTTGAAGTCCACGAGTCATGAGGGGGCCATAGTTCCCCCACGCTGGCTCAGGAATTCTGGGAGTTGAAGTCCACGAGTCATGAAGGGGCCATAGTTCCCCCATGCTGGCTCAGGAATTCTGGGAGCTGAAGTCCACAAGTCATGAAGGGGCCATAGTTCCCCCATGCTGGCTCAGGAATTCTGGGAGCTGAAGTCCACAAGTCATGAAGGGGCCATAGTTCCCCCATGCTGGCTCAGGAATTCTGGGAGCTGAAGTCCAGGAGTCATGAAGGGGCCATAGTTCCCCCATGCTGGCTCAGGAATTCTGGGAGCTGAAGTCCACGAGTCATGAAGGGGCCGTAGTTCCCCCATGCTGGCTCAGGAATTCTGGGAGTTGAAGTCCACGAGCCATAAAAGAGCCAAGCTTGCCTACCCCTGGCCTAGTCTAAAGAAGAGAAGAAAGAGGGGAGACACGCCAGCAGTCTTCCAATATCTCAGGGGCTGCCGCAAAAGAAGAGGAGGGGGGTCAGCTTATTCCCCAAAGCACCAGAAGGCAAGACAAGGAGAAACGACGGATGGACACTTAACCGAGGAGAGAAGCAACCTAGAACTAAGGAGACACTTCTCTTTTTTTTTTGGACAGCGAGGAATATTAACCAGTGGAACTCCTTGCCTCCTGAAGCCGCGGCTGCTGCATCGCTGGAGGCGCTTAAGAAGAGACTGGACAGCCACTTCTTCGAAACGGCACAGCCTCTCCCGATGGAGCAGGGGGGGCTGGACTAGAAGACCTCCCAAGGTCCCATCTGAGCCGACGGCTTGCAGGCCGCACTTCCCCGGCCCCAGCTAAAGCCTTGACCTGGTACAGATTGTTCTGGCTGGCTGGCTGCAACCTTCAGCCCCCCCCCAACCTTCCCAGCCCCCCCCCCAGCTCTGGTGTATAAACACCCTCTTGTTATACACTCCCATCAGCTGTTTGGGCTGTTCCACCCAGGGCTCAATTTCCGGGTAGTAACACAACAGCCAATCAGCTGTTTTCTAAGCTGAGCCCAGGGCCTTTTTTTTTTTTTTTTTTGCCTGCAAAGACTTTTCCAAAACAAGCAGCTCCTTGGGCACTTCCGGAGTTGGGAAGGGAGGGGATCCACGGGGAAGGGGATGGGGGGAGGAAAGAAGGGACATTCCTTCACTTACAAACTTACAGGGCCCCGGGTCCAAATTCCCCCAAAGCTCTCCAAGAAAGGGGGGGGGGGGAAAAAACAAGAGAGTTGGAAAACTTTTTTTTTTCTTTTTGTAAAAAAAAAAAAAAAATCATAACAATTGCACGCATCGGCTCCCAATCTCCACGTTAAAAAGAAAAAAAGCACCCGAAAGGGGAAGAAAGCTCGGGAAAGCGGGCTTTTTCCTCAGCCCAATGCAAGGAGACCCAAAGGAAGAAGGGGTGGGGGTGGTGTGTGTGCAAGGTAGTCCCACCGGTTGCAGAAGTGTGAAGCACGGGGCACAAAACACCCGGCTTCTTCTTCTTCTTCTTTTCAGAGGTTTGCACAACTCTCCGGTGTAAGAGAGAGAGAGAGAGAGAGAGAGAGAGGGGAAAACAAAAAAGCCTCCTGAAAAAGCAGCCCGGGCTGACTCACAGCTTCAGATCGTGCAATTTACCCAGCTGAGGTTTTCCTTTAAACATGGGAAGAAGTTTTAAAGCCCCGTGATGGAGGAGGAAGAGGAGGAGGAGGAGGAGGAGGAGGCTGGTTAACCAACCTCACCCTCTGGGCTGCGAGGAAAGGGTGTACACAAGGCCTTGGCCCAGCCAGAGGCAAAAATAGGAAGGCAGTGTGTGTGTGTGTGAAATAAAAAAAAAAATCACCCCAAACTAGCAGAGAAAGAGAGAGACACACACACACACACACACACACACACACAGTTCAGGCGGCTGGGCCTGGCAAGCCACGTCTGTATTTCCTACCCACACCCCGTTGTCGCTGCAAAGTCAAAATACTGGCTTGCCAGCCCAAAGTCAAGATTATAGGGCGAAAGGGCTGTACTTTTTTTAAAAAATAAAAAAAAAAGCAGGAAGGGTAGAAGGTAACCAACAACAAAAGAAGAGGAAGAAAACAGGTAGCGGGCTAGGAGAGAGAGCGAGAGGATGGCCAACGTTATCCAGAAATCAAGTAAGATTCGGGGGGGGGGGGGGGGGGAAAGAGAGCCTCGTTTGGAACTAAGCCTGGATCAAAATCAATGACACTTCCTAAACATGGTTAGATTCAGGCCCGGGGTTGCCAGGAGCCGAGAGAGGCCTGCGTCAACCTTAACTAGACAAGACAGTGAACCCGGGCAAAACCACAGACAACAAAAGAGAATCTCTTTTGCCATTCCACAGACACACAAACTTGCAGGGCCAGGAGAAATTGGCTTGGCTCACTTAAAAAATACCCCCAGGATTATATAATAAGAGGCCTGGTCAGAGAGCTTTTTTTTTTTTCCTTCTTTTTTTCTCTCTTTTTTTTCCCCAAAGGATCTCTATGGTTCTTTTGTTGAACAGAAAAAAAAAAAACCAGCAGCTAATCGTCCACGGGAGAGAGAATGCCAGGCTATTTCCCCCCCCATTTTTTTTTTCCTCTTCCTCCTCCTATCCACCATTGAATTAAATAGCCACCACACCACCGATATGCCACAGGAAATCTCACGTATACGTATTTAACAGTTCCTATTCTTTTGTCTCCAAAAGAAGAAAGAAAAAAAGAAAGAAAGAAAGCTCACTCTGATCTTTTAACATCACAAGCCACAAAAGTGAATGGAAAGAGGTGGGGGGGGGGAATCGGTAGATGAGAAAGACTAGGGCAGAGTGGGGCCTCAAACCTAGCTGCCTTTTCAAAAATTTTAGATATAATGAGATATTTTTTTTTGGTCACCGAACAGCTGGAGCGCTAAGCCTTCTTCTCCCCAACCAGCAAGAAATTCACCGTCCAATGCAATTTGTTATTCGAGGGAGGACATTGCATATGCAATTCCAGGATAAAAATAGCTTTTGATTCCAGCCACTTCCTAATTATTAAAAAAACATTTTCCCAAAAAAAAAAGGGGAGATCGAGGCACGTTATCAAAGAAACCGGTCTGGTTTCGTTTCAAACAAAAAAAAAAAAAAAAACAGCGAAAAACTAGAAATACAAAACAAAAACATCACGCGCGGCCATAAAAATTAACAATTTGACCCCAGCAAACCCCAATCTAAATAAGTTTGTTTTATCCTCTCCCAACTAAATGCTATTTGTAAACATTCTCCCCCCCCCTTTTTTTTTTTACATACCTAATTCCTTCCCGATTAAATTCTCTCCGGGGAGAGGTTAACACATTCAATAAACATCTCCAAGTGCATTTGGGCCCCCGACTCTCCTCAATTGCAACCAATCTGTCTTTTCCTCCCCACCACCTGATAAACAGGACAATTAACACAACAATTCTACAAGCCACCATAATAATTCATCAGCTCCCCCACTCCTTTGCCCCCCCATATCCAAACACCCCACGATCAAATCTTATTAGGCCAAGAACGAAATAGGAGAAAGAAATCCAGATTCTTTAGAAAGAAATCTACAGCAAAGTGTTACATAAACAAAAAAAAAAAACAGCAGCAAAACGAGGAGAGGGGCTAAGAGGGTTTCGGCATCCTTTCAAGCCTGGTTTAACCATAGCTAGTCTAGGCCCACTAACCAGGTTTAATTTCTAACATTGCCCCCCACCCACCCACCTAGCTTTTTTTTTTTTTCTACCGGTATCAGAAGCTTCCCGAACAGCAGCCTAGAAACTAAATTAAGGAATTAGTAACAGACGTGGATCATCCGATATTAACTGTCAACAACCTGACACCCCCCCCCTCCCAAAAAAAAACCTGGTTATCCCCAACTAATTCTGGCCTGTAGCCACCCCTCCTCAATCAGGCAAGATTCAAACTAGCTGTTGAGGGTGGAAGCTGCTGGAGGGAGGGAGGGGGGGTATTATTATATTATTGATATTATTCTTATTCTGAAATGGACAGTTATGCTCTCCCCCCCCCAAAAAAAATAAGCAGTGAGAAACTGGTGGAGTCAGGCAGACAAAAATAATCGTAATAAATAAGACCAGCTTTTTTGCCCCTTTGCCTCCCTCCATCCTGGTTTGTTCAATCTACGATAAAATTCTTTGGCAATGCCTCCACCACACCAGAGGGGATATCGAGGACAATAAAATGTCCCCCCCCCAGCCGAGACTGTGCGATAAGGAGAATTGCGATTTTATTTTTATTTTATTTTTCTCACCGTCCCCCAAGGTGGTTTCTCTAGGGGGAAAAAACCGGCGTTAGGGAGGTGGGCAGCTGGTGGCTGGGGAAGGTGGGGGATAGGTGGGGTTCCATTATTTGCTCATTTGTGAGGAGGGGGGGGCAGTTACACCTCAGCAATTTCCAGGGAAATGAGGGGGGGGGTGGAAGGGAAGGAGAGAAAAATAAAATAAAATAAGGTCTCTCTTTGCAGGCCAAGCCAAGAAACGGGCTTGTTGACACTCTTTACAGGAGGGAAAATGTCTCCTCTTTTGGGCTGGGGAGGGGGGGAAAGATAGGCCGAAGCCCACCCCTCCCCTATCCCGTTCAAGGGGGAAATAGGAAGGTCCCCGCAATTGAGGGGGGGTTGATTTGGGGAGGGGGGGCTTCCGACCAGGGGCCGGCTGTGCCTCTCGGGAGGACTTGAAGGCCTGGTGGGTTTGCCCCGAAACGGATCTTCCTGAAGGAATTGAGGGGTGGGTGCCCTCCACTTTTCTCCTCTGGGGGGGCTACCTTGAGAGGGGGACCCCTCCCCCTCTTTTAAAAAAGGGGGGGCAAAGAAAAGCCCCTTCCCTCTTTTCCAGCTCTCCGCTTCCTCCTCCTTCACGGCTGACCCCCCCCCCCCTTTCCTCAGCCCCCTTTGCAAAGCTGGGACCCTCGTTCCCCCCCCTTCCCCAAAGCAAATTTGGCAGCCCCCCCTCTCCTCCCCCTTGCAAAAGGGGTCCGGTTCTCCCCTCTTTGGCAGGGGGGGTGGTGCAAAGGCTATTGGGGGAGGGGGAGGCAGGCTCTTTTTTTGGGGGGGGGGAGGGTCCAGGGGTTTCCATTCAACTGGGAAACCCCCCCCCAAATATATATATATATATATATCCTGGACAAACCCCCCCTCTCCCTTTCCCTGCTTCTGCAAGCCGTCCTTCCCCAGTTGCCCCCCCAAAAAAAAACCTCACAGGCGGGGGGGAGGGCAAGGGAGACCCCCTCCTTGTCCTCCTCCCCCCCCACACGCATACACAGCCCCCCCTCCTCCAGGAAGGATACAGCTTGACCACGTCGGTGTCCATCCGCCTCTTGCCCGGGCTGGGGGAGGACATGGTGCCCCCCCGGCCGGCGGCCCCTCCCGGGCGGAGTCTGGAGCGGCGGCCTGTCAGGACCCCTCGGCTCGCGGGGACGGGAGGGGGGGGGGACGCTTCGGCGGGGAGGGGGCCCGCGGTGCGCCTGCGCGGAGGCCTCCCTGGCGGCCCCTCCCTTCGCGAGCCGGCTCTTCCTGCCCCGCGGCTGCCCCCCCCCTCCGCCGCCGCCTCTCGATTCTTCTCCTTCTTCCTCCTCCTCCTCGGCCGCCGCTTCCTGCGCCCGCCCGCTCCCCAATCGCCGCTTCTGCCTCTCTCTCTCTCTCGGCCGCTCGCTCGGCTCTGCCAAAGGCTCTGGCTTGGGCTCCTGACGTCACCCACAGTGACCTCACCGCCCGGGGCTCGCCTCATTGGGCGGCGGGGAGCCCCGCCCTCCTCTGGGCGGAGGCTTTTCCCCGCCGGGCATGCCGGGAGAGGTAGTTCCGGCAGCTGCTGCTGTTGTTGCTGCTGCTGCTCAGGCCTGGCACCTGTTTGTTTATTTTATTTATTTATTTATTTATTTTAATTCCATTTATATCCCGCCCTTCTCCGAAGGCTCAGGGCGGCTTACAAGCTTAGCAGTAGCCTTCATTCTATGTATATGCCTGTATATGTATATGTTCCAGGCCTCTCTCCCTGTGGAGGCGGGTTCGGACCCAGCCGGTCCTCGACTTGTGACCTCCGTGCGGCCCAGATTTTCCGTCACTAAGCGAAACCTTCGGCTTGGGCCCGTTTCATGACCTGCCTCGCCGTGGTTGTTCAGTGCATCGCTGCAGCGGTTCAGTTTGCAACAGGGTCACTAAGTGACGCAGGCTTCCCCCCGTGGACTCGGCTGGTCCGAAGGACGCAAAAAAAAAAAGGGGGTCGCGTGATCCTGGGAGGCTGCGGCCGTCATAAATAGGGGTCAAGCTGTCGAGCGTCCGAATGTAAGTCACGTGACCGTGGGGATGCCGCAGCGGTTATAAGTGCGAAAAACGGTCCTCAGTCCCTTTTTTCAGTGCTGTCGTAACTTTGAGCAGTCACTAAATGAACCGTGTTCAGTCAAGGGCTGCCTGTACACCCGTCGCCCTCTTTTTTTTTTTTTTTGAGGCGAAGCTTCTTTATTTCCTTTAACTAACTTCCTGCTCCCAACCACTGATTGCACTTTAGACTCAGCCATCCTTCACAAGTTAACTACCAGCCAGTTCCTCTGGGCATGTGTAGAGTGCCCGGGAAATGGTAAGAGGGGGAAATCCATCCATCAAGGGGGGCTCTGGGATTGCCCGGCCCATCAGCCTCATTGTGTCTTAAAACCTCATGATTTGAGTTTTGGCAGGCAGGCAAGAGGGCCTCTGAGCATACGAAGAGTGCCGGCCTTTTCCTCAGGCAGGGGACACCCTCTTATTAGGCAACTAGGCTCAGTCTGAGGGGTGGGGAGGTGGGCGCCAGACCAGCTGGCCAATATCAAAGTGGCTTTTGCAAAAGACTCGTTTTGGGGATCACACAACCGATTGCACCTTGGTGTAGTTGCATATCCCCGAACTGCAAAATGCAAAATCTGAGCACGGCAAATGCTTGGTTAGCCCAACACTTTTCCGATCAATTGCCCAGGTATTTCAGTGCGAAGTAACACACACACACACACACAAAAGCATTTTGCATTTGGGTTGAACCTCCAGTGGGCACCGCCTGGCCCTTTTAGAGCAGGGCGAAAGTGCCAATCTGGCATTCAAGGTCTTCTGTCCTCAGCCACCCGATACCTGGGGGACCCCAAGACCCTCTCCCCAAAATGTTGGCTTTCTTTCATGGGGTTTCATTCCTCCAACTGCTCAAGATACCAGCTACCCCCCAAAAATTGGCCCTGTCAAGGAGGAGAGTCAGCCATGCAGGGTCAAAAAAGATGGCAACAGCATCACCTTTTTTTGTCTAGAATAGAATAGAATAGAATAGAATAGAATAGAATAGAATAGAATAGAATAGAATAGAATAGAATAGAATAGAATAGAATAGAATTGGAGTAAAGTAGAATAGAGTAGAGTAGAAGCTGGAAGGGACCTTGGAGGTCTTCTAGTCCAGCCCCTTGCTCAATAGAGTAGAGTAGCAGTCGTAAGTGTAAAAAATGGTTATAGGTCAGATTTTTTTTTAGTGCAGTTGTAACTTTGAACAGTCACTAAATGAATAGTTGTAAGTCGAGGACTATCTGTATCCTAAAGAGATATTCAATTTCCCATTATTGGAAGTTTTTAATCAGAATAGACCTGGAAGGGACCTTGGAGGTCTTCTAGTCCAACCCCCTGCTCAGGCAGGAAACCCTATACCATTTCAGACAAAGAGTTGTCCAATCTCTTCTCAAAAGCTTCCAGTACTGGAGCACCTGCAACTTCTAGTGGCAAGCTGTTCCACTGGTTAATTGTCCTCACTGTTAGGAAATTTCTCTTTAGTTCCAGGTTGCTTCTCCCCTTGATTAGTTTTTTGTGGCAGCCCCTGAGATATTGGATGACTACCATGTCACCCCTATTCCATTTTTCTAGCCTGGCTGTGCCCAATTCCCGACACCGTTCTTCATACGTTTTTGTCTCCAACCTCTTAATCATCTTAGTTGTTCTTCTTTGCACTTTCCCCCCAAAATCTCAACATCTATTTTGTAACGTGGGGAGCAAAACTGGACGCAGCATTCCAGGCGTGGCCTTGTTAAGGATTTATAAAGCGGCGCTAATATTTCACGTGTTTTGGATTCTGTGCCTCTGTTTGTACAACCGAGGATTGTATTAGCTTTTTTGGCTGCTGCCGCACACTCCTGGCTCATGTTTAAGGGATTGTCCGCTAGGAATCCAAATTCCCTCTCACAGTTACTGATTTTGAGCCAGATCTCACCTAATCTATACTTTTTATACCTTTGGTTTTTTTCCTGCTTAGCTGTAAAACCTTGCTTTTCTCCTTGTTAAATTTCATCTTGTTGGATGTTCTCAAAAGTGGCTCACAATGAACCAAGGACAAAATATAAGCAGGAAATTAACGCAGAACAAAATTGACATAATTTAGAAAGCACGGGCAGGAAAAAATAAAATTAAAATAATTCCTTGGGCATCTTACAGGCCCGAATCAAAAAAATCTCCAACAGGAATTGGATGTGGCCCGTCTAGACAAAAGAAGGACTAGGGGGGGGGGGACATGAAAGCAGAGTTCCAGTATTTGAGGGGCTGTCACAAAGAGGAGGGGGCTCCACATTCTCCAAAGCACCAGAAGCAGAGGAAGAAGCAAGCAGAGAAGCAACCTGGGATTAAGGAGAAGCTTCCTGACAGTGGGGACAATTAACCAGTGGAACAGCTTGCCACCAGAAGTTGTGGGTGCTCCATCACTGGAGGTTTTTAGAGGAGACTGAAATGGTGTAGGGCAGGAGTAGGCAACCTTGGCTCTTTTATGACTCGTGGACTTCAACTCCCAGGATTCCTGAGCCAGCCATGCTGAGGAGAAATGGAGAGGTTTCCATAAGAGCCATGCTGGCTCAGGAATTCTGGGAGTTGAAGTCCACGAGTCATAAAAGAGGCAAGCCCTGGTTATAGGGTCTCCTGCTTGAGCAGGGGGTTGGACTAGAAGACCTCCAAGGTCCCTTCCAGCTGTATTATCATTAATTGAGAGATTCTGGGAACATCTGACTAAATCTCTTTTGGCAATGCAGACATTTAGCAAGAGGGTGTATGAAGGCAACCTGGTTTAAATAAAAGATGTCTTATTAAAATCATAACAGCAACACCTGCCTGCGTCTTAAACACTTGCAAACGCCATGTGAACAAGGTTTGTTTATGAGCTGCTGGAGGGCTAGGCGACCTTAGCTTGGATGCAGGTTTAAGAGGAAAAGATAAATGCAGGCTTGTTATCTCCCTATGCCATAAGCTAAACATCTACAATACTCCCTCGCAGGGTTTCCTCTAAGCTTCTTGCCAAAGTGATAATGGGAAGCTGAGTCTCTCGGATCGGTCTGGAAGGAGCAAACTGGAATGAACCTGGCTTGTGAGTCACCAAGTTTGCAGAAGCCAGGATTCCTCTCTCATCGTGGCACGTGGATGAGAAGGGCCTAATAAAGTGGAAACGTGCAGCGATGCCAATCAATTCACCTTGGGGCAAGCTGTGCACAATACTCTAAGCCACAAAGTGGGTTAGCTTATGGTGGCTTATCACAAATGTCGGCTTAATGTTTGCCTCCCGACAAGATTCAGTGAGTTGTTTGGATGAGATTGCCTGTATTGTACCCAGATATTATTTTGTTAATGTTTGCAGTCTTTCCCTACAGCAATCTTTCTCAACCTCCACAATTTTATCAGGTGTGGACTTCAACTCCCAGAGTGCCCCAGTCTGCCTTACTGGAACCCTCCAAGGATGTTGGATTCCACTTCCCAGAATTCCCTGTCACAGACTCTGTAGCCTCCAGTCCCCCTAATCACCTTTGTTGTTCTTTCCAAAGCCTCAACATCTTTTTTTATATCGTGGCGTCCAAAACTGGATGCAATATTCCAACTGTGGCCTTAGCAAGGCATTAAAAGTGTTCTGTTGTAAGAGGGGAAATTAAGCTTGAACAGAAATCACGAAAATAGGATGCATGGTGAACTAATGAGATGATGGTTATAAGAATAATGCAAGCTGATAAAAAAATGTTATACATAGATGTTATCAATACTGTATAAATATGAAAAAGTCTATATTTAATCATTCATATATTGAAAATATTAAGAATTATATTTGTTTAAGGTTAAAGAAGGGAAGGTCAAAGAAATACTGCATCCAGTTTTGGTCACCATGATGTAAAAAAGATGTTGACACTCTAGAAAGAGTGCAGAGAAGAGCAACAAAGATGATTAGGGAGCTGGAGACTGAAACATTTAAGCAACGGTTGCTGGAATTGGGTATGTCTAGCTTAATGAAGAGAAGGGTGAGGGATGACATGATACCAGTGTTCCAATCTCTCAGGGGCTGCCCCAAAGAAGAGGCAGTCAAGCTATTCTCCAAAGCCCCTGAAGGCAGGATAAGAAGCAACGGATGGAAACTAGTCAAGGAGAGAAGCAACCTAGAACTAAGGAGGAATTTCCTGACAGTGAGAACAATTAACCAGTGGAACAACCTGCCTCCAGAAGCGGTGAATGCTCCAACACTCGACGTTTTTAAGAAGAGACTGGACAGCCATTTGTCCGAAATGGTATAGGGTTTCCTGCCTGAGCAGGCATTGGACTAGATGACCTCCAAGATCCCTTCCATCATCATCATCATCATCATCATCATCATCATCATCATCATCATCATCATTATTAGTTCATTAATGTGCTAATTATGGAATTATCAAATTTGTTTGTTACTGGCTGTTAATTAATTATTATTGATGTTGTTTCTAAGCATGTGGTTTGTGGAGGTCATCTAAGGTTACGTGCCACCTTTCCCCGCCTGGTACACCTTCAGGGCATCATTTGCGGAGTTTGAGTAGAGCGAAGATGGCGTAGTAGGGCCAGCCTTGCAAGGATGAAGAAATTTCTTTGGGACTCAGAAGATGCTCCTCAAGAACAGGGTGGAGATGGCAGGGCTTGGCACACGTCACGCTAAGCCTTCTTGCAGTCTGTTCGACAAACTACAATTGGACGGGGTTCACACACGGTAAATTGGGGTTTCTAGCAGCGATGGAGACAACATCCCTATTCAACCATTCATCTAGTCATTTAGTGACTGTTTCAATGTTACAGTGGCAGACCAGAAAGTGAGTCATGACCGTTTTTCACACTTGTGACCGTGGCAGCGTTCCCGTAGTCACGTGATCAAAATTCGGACTCCGGGCAACCAGTTCATAGTTACGACGGTGCCAACATCTCGGGGGTCACGGGGATCCCCTTTTGAGACCTTCTGAGAAGCCATATTCACTGAACCGCCGGGTTACTAACGCATTAACTGCGGCGGTTCCCTTAGCAACTGCGGAAGCAAGGTGGGAAAAAGGGGCGAAACCCACTTAACAACCGTCTCGCTTAGCAAACAGAAGTGGTGGTCATAATTCAAGGACTACCTCCACGGTGGACTGTTTAAATGTGGTAAGACGGCCGGAGGCATCGATGTGTGAGTTAGATGCCAGTCCGTTTATTTCATAAATAAATAAATAGAATAAATCAGCCTTTTCCAATGTAAGGGTCAGCAGCTGCCCGAAGAATTTGAGGTTCCAAGGGGGCAAATCGGGAGGCTGAAGCGGAGGCTTCCAGCTCAAACAGAACTTTATTTGGCCAAGTGACATTGCTGGGTGGGACACTGTCCAACACGCTGGCAGCTGCGTGCAGAAGTACCACCCCATGGTCAGTTAGGCACTTCTATTTATATACAGGTAACAACCAATCACAAGGTGACACTCCTTGGCACCACAGAATGTTAACCAATCATCTTTCATTACTTTCCCGCTCTTTCCCCTGTCTCTGGGTCTGTGTACCTCAGAGTGAGGTTTTTCCGCGGACCGGAGGGTGCATTGTTTTGTGGGCTGCCTGCATCCCGCAAATGGGGCTTTGCTTGTTTGTGCGGACCGGTTGCTGGCATGCCATGGCCCGGAACCGGTCCAGAGACCGGGGGTTGGGGATCCCTCGGTGTACATGATTTTCCTGCCTTCACAAAATGGCGTCCCTAACGCAAGCAAAATGTACAGAAGCAAAAATGGCAGTCATTAGGCTAATAACAAGAACAACCTTTTGTGCCATCCCTATACCAGGGGTCCCTAATCTTGGCAACTTTAAGACCTGTGGACCTCAGCTCCCAGAATTCCCGAGCCTGGCTTGGGAATTCTGGGAGTTAAAGTCCTCAGGTCTTAAAGTTGCCAAGGTTGGGGACCCCTGCCCTATTCTATGCTCAGGCTATCTTTCAAGGGGGCACAAATTAATGGACGGGCCTGGGATTCCGATCCGTGCGGAATGTGTCCGTCGTCAAGCTGCCCGTGTGACATCCTGCCACGAGGATGAGATCACGACCTGCCTTAGCTGGCCACCCAGGTGCCGTTGGCATGCCAGGCAGGTGTGGCTGGATCTTTGCCCAGATCACGGGAGGTGTTGAAGTGCCAGCTTGCCAGGGCAGGGAGGAAAGGGCACACCCCGGTGAGCCACAGTTGGAGAAACTTGCAGGAAATGGGCAGGATGGAAATTGCACACTGAGGCAACCAGCCCCGTTGCCTCTCTTTGCGTCATGCAGCTACGTTGGCTTTCGAAGCCGGACTGCTTAATGCAGGTGCCATTTTGCACTTCTGCAAGGAGCCCTTGACTTAACAATGACTCGTTTAGTGACTGTTCAAAGGTACAACGGCACTGAAAAAAGGGACGTGGGGCCGTTTTTCACACTTACGACCATTGCAGCATTCCCAGGGATGTCACGTCATCAAAATTCAGACGCTTGGCAACTGATTCTTATTTATGACAGTCGCAGCATCCCGGGGTCACGTGATCCCCTTTTGCGACCTGCTGGCCACCAAAGTCAACGGGGGAGGCCGGATTCAGTTAACAACCTTTTTACTAACTTAAGTGCGGCTAGTCCTCAGTTTACCACCACAGCTGAAGCCAAACTTTCTCTTGCTAAGAGAGACAATTGTGAAGTGAGTTTTGCCCCTTTTTTCGTCCTTTCTTGCCATGGTTGTTAAGTGAGTAAGGGCGTTGTTAAGTGAATCTGGCTTCCCCAGTGAGTTTGCTTGTCAGAAGGATGCAACAGTTGATCACATGACCCTGGGATGCTGCGACCGTCAGAAATAGGAGACCCTGGCCAAGTATCTGGATTTTGACCATGTAACCACAGGGAACGCTGCAACGCTTGTGTGAAAAATGGCCATAAGTCCCTTGTTTCAGCGCTGCTGTAACTTTGAACGGTCAATAAATGAACTGTCAAAAGTCGAGAGCCACCTGGACTGCAGGCATTCAACTAACAACTTTGTTGAAACAGGTTGTAAAACTGCGGGGGTGGGCAAAGGTCGCTTAACGACTGCCTTGCTTAGCAAGGGAAATTTGGGGCTCGGTTGCGGCCGTAAGCCGAGAACTACGTGTAATTCTGAAACTGAACTGTCAAATGTGCCAAACTATCTTGGTCTAAATGTTGGTTTGCTGTGAAGGTTTAACCCTAAATCACATCATTTCTGCAGCAACAAGGGATGGCTTGTTTTAGATGCCTTTGCAAGCTGCAGCGAAGCTGCCGAGTTCCTACAACTAGACCAAGATTATGAGGCACCATTTTTTCAAATCTGGCAGCTTTAAGACGAGTGGACTTCAAGTCCCAGAATTCCCCAGCCAGCAAAACAAAGGAAAGCTGGCTGGGGAATTCTGGGAGTTGAAGTCCACCCCTCTTAAAACTGACAAGTTTAAAAAAGACTGGACTGTAAATTAAGGGGTCCCCCTCTAACCATTAATGCTTGTTCCAGCTTTATAGTGGCAGCCTGGCGCTTTTTATTCACCATCCAGTGGGGGGAAAAAATTCTTTCTTTTTAATTTTTTATTCTTTTCTATAGATTTTCCGTAGCTGACGGTGCTGTTTCTGACACAGCATGGCTACAAAAGAGCTTTGATTTCATTGAAGCCTTAAAAAAAAGCTCAGTCCTTTCAGCCTTTCCTGATTACAGGACTGGAGCTCCAGAAAAATAATAGTAATAATAATAATAATAAAGATTTTAAAACCCGGAGTGCAAATTTAGGAAAAGCATTCTCTTCTTTGCAGAAATGTTTTCCTGCAGCCGTGCAGGAATAACCCTATAACCACAACAGGCTTTTCAATATGCAAAGATGTAATCAGTTAATTAAGGTATGTAATTAATCAACTAAGGTTTAGTTAATTGGGGTTGTTTCTTAAAAAAAAAGATATAAGAGCAGCTTTAAATGCCATCCATTGTGGAAAGAGTTCAAAGAGAAGGAAAAAGGAAAGACGGGTAGTCCTTCACTTATGACCACAAATCTAAGCCAGACATTTGTGAAGTGAGTTTTGCCCCATTTTACGACCTTCCTCGCCGCAGTCGTTAAGTGAATCAGTGCAGTTGTAAAGTTAGGAATACGGTTGTTAAATGAATCTGCCTTCCCCAGTGGCTTTGCTTGTCAAAAGGCCGCAAAACGAGAATCCCAAGATCTCAAGACCCTGCAGCCGTCATAAATATGAAATATGAATTTTGATCACAACGGTCATAAGTGTGAAAAATGGTCGTAAGTCCCTTTTTTCACTGCCGTTGTAACTTTGAACAGTCACTAAGTGAGCTGTCTTAAGTCGAGGACTACCTGTAGTCGCCAGGATCCAACTTCTTGTCCTGGTTAGTGAAGAAGCCACAATTCATAGTTTAAAGCGCGGGAAGGCCAGTCTTTCTATCAAGGGCCATGTTACAGGTGATCCCCGACTTACATCCGTAACGGAGCCTGCAATTTTGGTCATAACAGCGGTCACGAGGCATGTCATCACGGAACCGCGACCGATTTTGTGACCTTTTTGCATCGGTCATTAAGCGAACACCACGGTCGTAAAGTGAACACCATGGTCACTAAATGAACCGATGGTTTGGCACAGGCTTTCTTTTCGTCAAAAACACCCGTTTCCGG
>CM044359.1:2784764-2897264 GCA_024294585.1 Vipera latastei
AACACCCGTTTCCGGCAAATTAAAAAAACACCATTACACAGGGAATCGTCGAGTTGCAACAGCTCATTTACTGACTGTTTAGTGAGTTTTGCCCCGTTTTACGACCTCGCTTGCCCTGGTTGTTAAGGGAATCCCTGCAGTTCTTAAGTTACTGACCCGGTTGTTAAGTGAATCCATTGGCTTGGCTTGCCAGTCGCCAAAAGGGATCAGACGACCCCAGGTCACTGCGACTGTCATAAACACGAGTCAGTTGCCAAGCGTCGGAATTTTGATCAGGGGACCATGGGGGATGCTGCAATGGCCGTAAGTGTGAAAAATGGTCGTAAGTTATAATCACGGCAACGAGTGAAGTTTGCAAGATGTTTATGAAGAAGAAGGTAATTATTGCAATGAATAATGCTATTAATTATTCCAACCCAGAAATTGCAGGGGAGCTGCCTCCGTCTGCGGTGGCACAAATGTCGGAGGGACCCTGTCAGCACCTTTTCCGACTCACAATTTTTAAAAATTTGTGAGTCGGAAAAGGTGCTCAACAGGTGCCTTCTCGGTTTGCAAGTAATACAATAAGATGATCTGTATTTTGTTGCTTGTTGTGCATCCAGCCACAGGAGGCGTCTGAGGAATCCAGTTGCAACAACAGTGAACGGCTTTCAATACAATTTATGAGATTTTTTTTGTATTTTTCGTCTATCTCTCTGTCTGTCTGTCTGTCTGTCTGTCTTGTCTATCTATCTATCTATTTTTATAATCTACCTGTCTTTCATGTCTGTTTCTGTCTGTCTATATCTTTATAATCTGTCTTTCATGTGTTTATCTATCTATCTCTCTTTATGTCTCTACTTCTTTCATGTGTTTCTATCTACATCTATCATCTATATCTTTATCTGTCTCTACCTCTTTCATGTCTTTCTATCGTTCTATCTTTTATAATGTCTTTCTCCCTCTCCATCTTTCATCTGTTTCTATTACTCTTTATAATCTTTCTCTCTGCCTTTCATCTGTCTGTCTGTCTTATCTATCTATCATCTATCTATCTATCTATCTATCTATCTATCTATCTATCTATCTATCTATCTATCTATCTATTGTTATCATCTATCTGTCTGCCTTTCTCTCTCTCTCTCCCCCCTCCGTGTCTTTGTCTGTCTGTCTAATGATGAAATGTTGGGTCAATGTGATTATCAGATAGAGATCCCCTCATCTGGAATATTTGCTTATTTTATATAGTAATACATTCTTGTTAAATAAGGACAGGAAATATATTTTTACAGCATCTAACCAGGATGGGTTCTTTATGTTTAATGTTAGACTTATTTCATATTTCTCTCTTCTTTTTGTACACATTTTTTTCCCTTTTGCATTTTTGTTGATAATACACACACACCAATTTTGAGTCAGAAAAGTTGCCAAGAAGATCCTCCTGATTTGGGGGATTCTTCCTGCCTTCCATTTCCATCCGAGGGGTGATTCCTCTTTCAGGGAATTCGCAGCCTCCTCCAGGTTAGCCTGGCCTGACTCAGTTCCCTCACTGGGCGTCCCGTGATGCCAGCCAAAGTGCCAAGCTGTGTGGGCTGAGGCTGGCACGCTCCCTGTTGCTAATCCACCCGACTTCCGGGGTTGCGGCCGACATCAAAGGCCCTGAGGGAAAATGTCCCACGTGCAGGGATCTGTCTGCCAAGGTGTGTCTCATAATCACGCTGTGAAAAATTGTCCTCTGGCGATGAAGCAGCGAGTGAGTGAGTGGCCTGGGTGCAATGTTGTGTTGATTTGTCTTTCCGGCCCAGGGCGACTCACCTGGCAAACGGCTTCCGTGTGACCCAAAGGTGCTTTTCCCCAAAGGCGGCTGGACTTTCTGAGTATATGTATATAATATATATATATATATATATATTTCCTTTGAAAACATTTCGCTTCTCATCCAAGAAGCTTCTTCAGTTCTGTTCAGTTTAGAATTATGGGAGTTTTAATCCCAGACTGAACTGGTTCTTTTGAAACTCTCCTTAAAATTGTCTTCCTTCTCTCTTCACACCGTGGTCCCACGATTTGTTGTCGTTAGTTCTGAAGTCGTGTCCGACCCCTGGCAACCCCACGGACCACGTTCCTCCAGGCCTTCCTGTCCTCTACCATCCTCTGGAGTCCATTTAAGCTCACGCCTCCCGCTTCAGTGACTCCATCCAGCCACCTCATTCTCTGTTGTCCCCTTCTTCTATTGCCCTCCATCATTCCCAGCATTAGGCTCTTCTCCAGTGAGTCCTTCCTTCTCATTAGGTGGCCAAAGGATTTGAGTTTCCACTTCAGGATCTGCCCTTCTAAAGAGCAGTCAGGGTGGATCTCCTCTAGGACCGACCGGTTTGATCGCCTCGCAGTCCAAGGGACTCGCAGGAGTCTTCTCCAGCACCAGAGTTCAAAGGCCTCAATTCTTTTGGTACTCAGCCTTTCTTTTGGTCCAACTTTCACTGCCACACATTGCAACTGGGAAGACCGTAGCCTTGACTATACGCACTTTTGTTGACAGGGTGACGTCTCTGCTTTTTAGTGTGCTGTCTAGATTTGCCATGGCTTTCCTCCCCAGGAGCAAGCGTCTTTGAATTTCTTGGCTGCAGTCCCCGTCTGCGGTGATCTTGGAGCCCAGGAAAATAAAATGTCACTCCCTCCATTTCTTCCCCATCTATTTGCCAGGGATTGAGAGGGCCGGATGCCATGATCTTGGTTTTGTTGAGTTTCAAGGTCCCCCAACAGCTTCCCCCCAAATCAACACAAAGACATTGAAATGTTCGGTTAGGTTTTCATTGGGTTTCCTCACGATGTCTATCCCGGCATGAGACAGGGCCGAAAATGCTCGACTAGGTCTAGGAAGATCTGGATTCAAATCTATCCTCACCCACCGGATGAGAAGTCCCTCTCTCTCCCTAACCCTAACCCCACGGCTCCTGTGAGAAAAGTGAGACACACATATCACAAAAGGCAAAATAAATACACCCTAATCCAGTTGTTTATTATATACAAACACTGCACAAAACGTAAGAAGGTGGGTTTTCCTTCATAGAGTGGTCCAGCTATGCGTGGAACAGGCATGTTAACCAGGTGTGAAACAGCGCTCACCTGTACATCTACAGCCTCTGATGTTTAGGTGGTTTCTAACATACACAACTTGATATTTAAGGCAGGGGTGTCCAATTTTGTCAACTTTTAAGACTGGCGGACTTCAACTCCCAGAATTCCCCAGCCAGCATTCTGGGAATTGAAGTCCATCCTGCACAGCTGGCTAAGGAATTCTGGGAGTTGAAATCCATCCTGCACAGCTGGCGAGGGAATTCTGGGAGCTGAAGTCCATCCTGCACAGCTGGCGAGGGAATTCTGGGAGTTGAAATCCATCCTGCACAGCTGGTGAGGGAATTCTGGGAGCTGGAGTCCATCCTGCACAGCTGGCGAGGGAATTCTGGGAGCTGAAACCCATCCTGCACAGCTGGCTAAAGAATTCTGGGAACTGAAACCCATCCTGCACAGCTGGCGAGGGAATTCTGGGAGTTGAAGTCCACCAGCCTTAAAGTTGACGTCGGACGCCCGTGATTTGCGGCAGGCTCTCCCCCAATTTTTCCCACCCGTCTCCAGAGGAAAGACAAATGTTGATCTTTCAAAGGATAAAAACCTTTCTTTTATTTTTTTGCCAGATGAGAGACTGACTATCATCACGGGGTTCTCTTTTCCGCGTAGAAATAAGACGTCAACAAGTGTTCCGCTTCCATCCCAGTTGCCCCAAGAGGGTGCAAACAAACCAGGCCTCGGTTCAACTTGAACCCAGGGCGGTTCAACTCACTTTCACACGAAGCATGTAAAACGGGAGTGTCGGACCCCAGGCAGAGTGCCAGGGACTGATATTTCTGCTGGTGCTAAGAAGGTCTGACCGCCCCCCTGAAACAAATTCTACGGACCCCCCTGCGGGGGGGGGGGCGCAGAAGGAAGGAAGTCAAGACGTCACCTGGGAACTGATCTTCCCAACCTTGTTGCAGAAGAGACCTAGTACAGTTTAAACTAGGCGCTTCTTGGGGCGCTGGTATATCCGGGCAACTGGGGACCAGTGCGAGGGTGGCACAAATGCACAGGTATCGTCGCCCACCTCCGAAGGGGAAGGGGGGGGGAGAAAGGAATTTTTCGGGATCTGCAAGGCAGGTAGGCATCTTCTTCCGGGCGAGGCAGGCACTGCCCACGCATCTGTCTGCGAACGGGGGTGGTGGTGGTGGTGGCGCAAGGCAAGACTTGCCACGGGGAAGGTGGCATGGAATCATTTCTCCCGGGGTCTCTCCTCTTGCTCGATGTCCCTCCCGCTAACCAAAAAGGGGAAGACTTCCGCCGCCGAGCATCCTTGGCTGCTGCCTCCAGGTCTTCAGGGGGAGCTGGCGGCTTCCCACTGGCGGAAAATCTGGAAGACCTTGCGGGATTTGGTCGAGACATTCTGCAGCGGGCAGGAGGAAGAGCGACACGAATGAGAGAGAGGAGCGTGACAGAGGTAAAAGCAAGGCTAAGAGGGAACCGGTTTGGTCTAGTGGGGAAGGCAGCGGGCTAGAGGCTGGGAGTTCTAGTCCTGCCTTAGGCGTGAAGGGCAATTGGGTGACCTTGAGCCAATCACCGGGAGACGGTGAGTTCTAGTCCCGCCTTAGGCATGAAAGCCGGCTGGGTGGCTTTGGGCCAATTACCAGGAGATGGTGAGTTCTAGTCCCACCTTAGGCTTGAAAGCCGGCTGGGTGGCTTTGGGCCAATCACCAGGAGACAGGGAATTCTAGTCCCGCCTTAGGCACGAAAGCCAGCTGAGTGGCTTTGTGCCAATCACCAGGAGATAGTGAGTTCTAGTTCCACCAAACACAAGGGGATTGTGAGTTGTAGTTCCGCCTTAGACATGAAAGACGATTGGGTGACTGTGGGCCAATCACAGGAGATGGTGAGTTGTAGTCCCATTTTAGGCATGAAAGATGGGTGAGTGACTTTGGGCCAATCACCAGGAGACAGTGAGTTCTAGTCCCGCCTTAGGAATGAAAGGCAGCTAGGTAACTTTGGGCCAATCACCAGGAGACAGTGAGTTCTAGCCCCGCCTTAGGGATGAAATCCGGCTGGGCTATTTTGGGCCAATCACTCGGAGATGGTGAGTTCCAGTCCCAACTTAAGCAAGGCTCGCTGGAGAATTCTGGGAATGGAAGTCCACATATCTTCAAGGGGCCAAGGTTGAGAAATGCTGAACTAGATGATGCCCAAAGTTCATCCAAATCCTTCTGATCCAACTTTGTGGTTTACATCCGCGGAAGGCAGCACCTAACCAATTCTTGATGTACCTCATAAAGTTGGATTGGAAGGATTTGGATGAACTTTGTCATCCAGCCCGGCGTTTTTCATCTTCGACCTCTTGACGATGTGTGGACATGTCTGAACGTAGTAGTTCAACTGGACTAGGTTGGGGCTACTTGGCAATGTTAGACGGCTTACAATTTTACAATACGGATCTGTAGGAGAAGGAGTGGCAGAAACTGGGGGGCGGAGTTAAAAGCCATGCTGGCAGGGGAATTCTGGGAGTTGAAGTCCACAAGTTTTCAAATGGCCATGTTTGGGCACTCCCGCTGTAGACCAAGTGGTTGACCCCTGGTGGTCCGACTCACCTCGCTCTCCAGATGGGCTGGCTTGTCCGACTTCCTGGAAGCCTGGAGAACTTTCATGACCACCTGCCATCCACGGTCTGCCTTGTCCTCCAAGGAATCTCCTTTGGTTTCAAGCCCCGTCGCCTCCTTCACCTCGTTGACCCACGGGCACCAGTCACGGTGCTGGGCAAGGGGGTCAAAGTAAACCCGGGTCATTGAATCCTGTTAGGGGCGGGGGGGGGAAAAACAGCCTGAGTTCTCACAACCAAACAAAGTTGGGTAAGGAATTAGCTCATCTTTCTCTAAGCCAGAGGTCTTCAACTGGGCAACTTTCAAGACTTGTGGGCTTCAAGTCCCAGAATTCCTCAGCCAGCCAGCCAGAGATGAAATCCACAAGACTTAAAATTTGCCAAGCTTGGAGACCCCTGACCTAAGCTAAGCAGGCTCAGATATTCGTCTTATATTTGGGAAGCTCTAATCCAGGGGTGGGGAACCTCGGCTCTTTTATGACTCATGGGTTTCAACTCCCAGAATTCCTGAGCCAACCATGCTGAGGGGAAAGGGAGAGGTTTCCATGCTGAGCCATGCTGGCTCAGGAATTCTGGGAGTTGAAGTCCACGAGTCATAAAAGAGCCAAGGTTGCCTACCCTTGGTCTATTCCAGGGGTAGGCAACCTTGGCTCTTTTATGACTCGTGGATTTCAACTCCCAGAATTCCTGAGCCAGCATAGCATAGCTGGCTCAAGAATTCTGGGAGTTGAAGTCCACGAGTCATAAAAGAGCCAAAGTTGCCTAAAAGGTAAAGGTTCCCCCACACATGCGTGCTAGTCGTTTCCGACTCTAGGGGCCGGTGCTCATCTCCGTTTCAAAGCCAAAGAGCCAGCGCTTGTCCGAGGACGTCTCCGTGGTCATGTGGCCGGCATGACTAGACGCCAAAGGCGCACGGAAACGCTGTTACCTTCCCACCATAGTGGTCCCTATTTTTCTACTTGCATTTTTACGTGCTTTTGAACTGCTAGGTTGGCAGAAGCTGGGACGAGTAACAGGCGCTCACTCCGCTACGCGGCACTCGGGATTCGACCCGCCAAACTGCCGACCTTGTGATTGACAAGCTCAGCGTCCTAACCCACCAAGCCACCGCGTCCTACCCCTGGTCTATTCCATCAAGGCACCAGAAATGGTTTTTTAGCATGGACCACTAGTTCTTGGAGGGACCTGACCAAGCTTTTGATCTAAGATGTAGTGAAGAAAAATGAAACAGGAGATGAACGAGAAAGTAGCCTTCCTCAAATTCACATCCGTTCTTCTTTGTATTGGGACTTCAACTTCTAACTGGCTGAGAATTCTGGGGTCTGAAGTCCAAGGCCTTCTGGAGGCATCTGAGGAGAACAGGCTGGCTGGGCTACTGACCAGTTGGGATCCATTTGGGTGAGCTCTCTCCACCTTGATTGCCAATGAAGACCTCCATCATGTGTCTCGTCCACCTTCTCTTCTGCAGACTTAAGGTTCTGCTTTCACCTTGCTTGACACAGCTTGGAACCATCTTGGTGGATCTCCTCTGAAGGTGCTCCCCTGCTTTGTTGACATCCTCTTTCGACAAAGGTGTCCAGAACTGGACATGGAACGCCAAGTGGGACCCGGCCAAGCGAAACTGGATCCCGTGGATCTCTTGTGCTTTACGTTCCTTCTTGATAATCCCGGAAATAGTATCCCTCTTTTGGGCTGAATCGGCCTAGTGGCTCACCTTGGTCACCCTTGTGACCGAGTCCGTCAGGAATCTAGTAGCCCCTGTTTCGATGGGAGGTTTTTTTGTGATTATTTTTTGTAACCCTTCTTAACTACAAGTAATCCTTGACTTCGGTTTTGTGAACGTCCAAAGTTACAATTGCCCCATGCTGGCAATTCTGGGAGTTGAAGTCCAGGAGCCTTGAAGTGGCCAAGTTTGGAGGTTCCTGTATTAGATCATTATCCCTTCGAGGTAGGTCAGGAAACAGATCTTAAAAGGACCTTTTTGCCTCCATCTTATACCAAAGAGAATCAAGGTGAGCTTATCTTGAGTTTCTTCCTTCTTCTTTGCCAGAGCTGAGATTTCGATTCCAGTCTTTATTAGCGGCTTTTGTACAGTTGGTCCTCAACTTACAAGCATTCTCTTAGTGACTTACTGAGAAAAGTGACTTACAATGGATCCTCATAGCAATTCTAGGCCGGCCTCAGGCATTGAACGCTGCTTGAGTGACGGTGGGCCAATCAGCAGGAGACAGTGAGTTCTAGTCCCGCCTTAGCCACGAAAGCCAGCTGCGTGAACTTGGGCCAATCACCGGGAGGTGGTGAGTTCTAGTCCCGCCTTAGCCACAAAAGCCAGCTGCGTGAACTTGGGGCAATCGGCAGGAGGTGGTGAGTTCTAGTCCCGCCTTAGCCACGAAAGCCAGCTGCGTGAACTTGGGGCAATCAGCAGGTGAGTTCTAGTTCCGCCTTAGCCACAAAAGCCAGCTGCGTGAACTTGGGCCAATCACCGGGAGGTGGTGAGTTCTAGTCCCGCCTTAGGCACGAAAGCCAGCTGAGTGAATTTGCCCCAATCCCCCTCTCCCTCTCAGCCCAGCCCACCTCACAGGGTTGTTGTTGTGGGGAGGAGAGGAGGCAGAAAGAGGACTAGACGGCTTTGCCCCCTTGCGTTGTTCATAAAAGTTAACAAGAGAATAAATGGAACGACGAGGCACTCACCGAACTGCTGGAGGAGTACAGGCGTGGTCGCTTGGCTCTGCGGTGAGGGCTGGAGGGCACTTCGGCGCCCAGGCCGCAGACTTCCCCGTGCCCCATGCTGCGGGTCACAGGCCGGCTCCGGGTGGTGGGGCTGGCTGCTTCGGCCTCGGGGCACTCGCTGCCGCTGTCCCCGCACCGCGTGCGGCCGACGACCGGGAAGGGAGTCTTCTCGTGCTTGCAGGAAAAAGAAGAAAAGAGACCACAGGGGGGAGAAGTTAGTGGAGATCGCCAGATCCTTGAGTCGGGAAGCACTGATAGTCCTCGACTTACAACGCTTCATTTAGTGACTGTTCAACGTTACAACGGCGTTAAAAAAAAAGAAGACTTAGGACCGTTTTTTCACACTTACAACCGTTACGGCGTCCCCATGCTCACGTGATCGACATTCAGACACACGGCAACGGGTTCACATTCATGACGGTCGCAGCATCCCGGGATCCCATGATCCCCTTTTTGTGACCTTCCGGTAAGCAAAGTCAACGAGGGAAGCCGGCTGCACTTAACAACCGTGTGACTAACTTAACAACTACAGTGATTTGCTTAGCATCCGTGGCAAGGCAGGTCAGAAAATGGGGGCAAAACCCGTAACAACTGTCTCGCTCAGCGATGGAAATGTTGGGCCGAACTGTGGTTGTAAGTCAAGGACTACCTGGAGAACAAACCCCAGAAGCAATTTGGCTATTCGATCCTGACCGGCTCAAGGTTGACTCAGCCTTCCGTCCTTCCGAGGTCACTAAAGTGAGGACCCAAATGGTTGGGGGCAAAAAGGCTGACTCTGTAAGGGCTGTCAAGCATTGTGAAGTGGTATATAAGTCTAAGGGCTATTGGTAAGTGGGAAGGAAGGGAGGGAGAAAGAGAAGGAAGGAAGGAAGGAAGGAAAGAAAAGGGATGGAGGGAAGGAGGGAAGGAAAAGGGAGGGAGGGAGGGAGGGAGGGAGGAAAGGAAAAGGGAGGGAGGGAGAGAGAGGGGGAAGGAAGGAGGGAAGGAAGGAAGGAAGGAGGGAGGAAAGGAAAAGGGAGCGAGGGATGGAAGGAAAGAAGGAAAAGGGAGCGAGGGATGGAAGGAAAGAAGGAAAAGGGAGCGAGGGAAGGAAGGAAGGAGGGAGGGAGGGAGGAAGGAAAGGGGAGGGAGGGAAGGAAGGAGGGAAAGAAGGAGGGAGGGAGGGAAGGAAGGAAGGAAGGAAGGAAGGAAGGAAGGAAAGAAGGAAAAGGGAGGAAGGGAGAGAAGGAAGGAAGGAAGAAAATATTCCACAGTGCTTTACAGCCCCCTCTAAGCGGTTTGCACAGTCGGCATAATTGCCCCCCAGCAATCCAGGTCCTCATTTGACTGACCTGGGAAGGACGAAAGGCTGAGCCAACCGGTCAGGATCGAACTGCCAAACTGCTGGCAGAGGGCAGTCAGCCGAAGCGGCCTGCAGTGCTGCCTTCTAGCCACTGCGCCACCCCGGCTCCTTTTGGCCTCGAGACAGGGTTGTATCGCACAGAAGACCCCCCCCCCCCTTCAGACATGGCGGTCAAGACTGGCAGGCTAGTCCTTGCGCCCGGGACCCTTTCCCCAGAAAAGTCGAGGCCTCCAGCTTCGCCCGCGTACCTGCTCCGAGCCCGGCGGGACGGTGCTGTCCTGGCTCCGGGTGATCATCCGGCGTGGGGAGGTGGGTCCCAGGGGGACCTTCTCAGCAGCGGGGGCAAGGGTGGGCGGGCTCCCCACCTCTGACTCGGGGGTCTCCATCTGCTGAAAGCCCCACAGCCCCACTCTTCTTAAGCAGCGGCAACAGCTGATCAAGGGCAGATGGACGGATCCAGATGGGGGGCTAGGAAGAAAGACAAGCCCCCCAAAAAAGAGTAAATCAAGACTGAAGCAAATTTGCTTCACGTAAAGCAGAATTTAAACGTTACGGACGGGTGGTTCCCCCCCCACCACTTACAATCCCAGCGGAGCCCCACATTTCTCCGTTACCAAGCAAGACAGCTGCTAAGCGGGTTTTGCCCCGTTTTACGGCCTTTCTGGCCACGGCTGTTAAGCGAGTCACTGTGGCTGTCAAGTTGGCATCACCGCTGTTAAAAAGTGAATCTTCTCTTCCCAGCTGGAGGCGGCTTCAAGTACAGTTAGGGCCGCCGCTGAGTCCGGATTTTCGGTCACAAAGTGAAAGATTTGCTTGGCTCAACTTGCGACCTCTCTTTACTCTGGCTGTTAAGTGGATCGCTGGAGTTGTGAAGCGAGTAACACGGCCGTTGAGTGAATCTGGCTTCCCCCATTGAGTTTGCTTGTCAGAAGGCCACCAAGGGGGGGGGAATCACGTCACTCCCCCCCCAGGATGCTGCGACCGTCGTAAATATGAACCAGTGGCCCGGCGTCTGAATTTTGATTACGTGACCGCGGGGGATGCCGCAATCGTCGTAAATGTGAAAAAAACAGTCATGTTGCTTTTTTCACCGACATCGTAACTTCGGTCACTAAACGAACCGTTATAAGTCAAGGACATAACCAGTGGAACAACCTGCCTCCAGAAGCGGTGAATGTTCCAACACTGGAAGTTTTTAAGAAGAGACTGGACAGCCGTTTGTCTGAAATGGTATAGAGTTTCCTGCCTAAGCAGGGGGTTGGACTAGATGACCTCCAAGGTCCCTTCCAACTTATTATTATTATTATTATTATTATTATTATTATTATTATTATTATTATTATTATTATTATTATTATTATTATTATTATTATTATTATTATTTAGCGACTGCCTGTAATCAAGCCAAAATTGTGGGAACCTTTTGGGAAAAGTGTATTTTTGAGGTTTGTCAGGGGGAAAAACCGTCGCAAGTCACTTTTCTCTGTGGTGTTGTGACTTCGGTCACTAAATGAACTTTTTCAAGTCGAGGACTACCTGCACTGCGTTCAAAGAGAGGCCTTTTCCCAAGTACAGGCCGCCCTTGATTTGCACCACGACCGAGCCTGGAATGAAAAGAGTTGTCGCTTGCGTTGTAAGTCACGCGACGGCACCCGATTTTAACAAGCTTCCTTGTGGTGCCATTAAGCGAAGACGGAGGTCGTAAAGCGAACGTCGTCAGTTGTTCAAAGAGAATACGTGGTTGGTTTTTGTTTGTTTGGGGTTTTTTTGGGTTAAAATCGGATTCCGTTTTTCCGCTTACCTGCTGGTCCAGCCGCAAAGGGCCAGGATGCAAGCCGTGATGTGGACGTGAAGGAGGTCCGAAGGCCCCTTGGCCGGCGTCTTCTCGATTTTGCACTTCTCCTCCTCCTCCTCCTCCCCTTCCTCCTTCTGCTCCTCCTCGATCAATTGCAAGAGAAAGCTAATCTTCTCCTCCGTCAAGGCCTGGGAAGCAAGCGCGCGACAGTCAATGACTCAACAGCCCCCTCCCCTCAAGAAACGGCGATTCCTTTGCGAGAGAAGAACACAATTTCCAGCACTTTTGGAGTCTGGAGATGGGAAGGCTTGGAAGAAAACCTGAAAAATTGGGGGGCGGGGGGAAGAACAGGTTTCCCCCCCCATTTTTCCCCCCAAGCTGTTTAGAAAAAGGAAAAAAAAAAAACAGAAAAAAAAAACATCCCAGTTTTTCCCCCCCAATTTTTCCTGGGTTTCTCCCCCCCCCCAGGCCTTCCCACTTGGGACCCCTGAAAGTGAGCCGAGAGAATTGCTAATAAACCTGCCGTTCCGGGAATGAAACGTTCTGGAGAAATCCAGAATGTTCTGTGGGACTTTTTTGATCGTGCGGATCCGATGTTCCAAGGAGGGTTTTAGGACATTCTGAGGGGCAAATTGGACGAGGAGACCTTTCCCAACTGTGTCATCCTGTCCATCAGTCGTATGATTGCGGGATGCAACGCTGCCCTGTGATTCTTGCTCCAGTTCTTGTACTTTAATGAGTTTATGAATGGTTTTCTTTGCTTGGTTTTTGATGCTTGAGTTACAAACCTGGTTATGTGATAGGCAGCTATTTAAATTTAAGAAATAGAATGGAATTTGATAGAATATAGAATATGGAAGAATAGAATAGAAATAATAATAATAATAATAATAATAATAAGAAGAAGAAGAAGAAGAAGAAGAAGAAGAAGAAGAAGAAGAAGAAGAAGAAGAAGAAGAAGAAGAAGAAGAAGAAAGAAGAAGAAGAAGAAGAAGAAGAAGAAGAAGAAGAAGAAGAAGAAGAAGAAGAAGAAGAAGAAGAAGAGGAAGAGGAAGAGGAAGAGGAGGAGGAGGAGGAGGAGGAGGAGGAGGAGGAGGAGGAGGAGGAGGAGGAGGAGGAGGAGAGGAGAAGAAGAAGAAGAAGAAGAAGAAGAAGAAGAAGAAGAAGAAGAAGAAGAAGAAGAAGAAGAAGAAGAAGAAGTAGTAGTAGTAGTAGTAGTAGTAGTAGTAGTTGGAAGGGACCTTGGAGGTCATCTAGTCCAACCACCTGCTCAGGCAGGAAACCCTATACCATTTCGGACAAATGGCTGTCCAGTCTCTTCTTAAAAACTTCCAGTGTTGGAGCATTCACCACCTCTGGAGGCAAGGAGTTCCACTGGTTAATTGTTATAACTGTCAGGAAGTTTCTCCTTAGTTCCAAGTTGCTTCTTGTCCTGCTTTCAGGTGCTTTGGAGAATAGCTAGACTCCCTCTTCTTTGGGGCAGCCCCTGAGATACTGGAACACTGCTATCATGTCACCCCTCACCCTTCTCTTCATTAAACTACACATACCCAATTCCAGCAACTGTTCCTTATATGTCTTAGCCTGCAGTCCTCCAATCATCTTTGTTGCTCTTCTCTGTACTCTTTCTAGAGTCTCAACATCTTTTTTATATCGTGGTGACCAAAACTGGATGCAGTATTCCAGGTGTGGCCTTACCAAGGCATTGTAAAGTGGTATTAGTACTTCACTTGATCTTGATTCTATCCCTCTGTTAATGCAGCCTAGCACTGTGTTGGCTTTTTTGGCAGCTGCAGCACAGGGCTGGCTCCTATTTAAGTGATTGCCCTCCAGGACTCCGAAATCCCTCTCACAGTTGCTACTATCGAGCAAGGTACCACCTATACTATACCTGTGCATTTGATTTTTCCTGCCTAAATGCAGAACCTTACTTTTTTCACAATTGAATTTTATTTTTAGATAGTGCCCAGTGTTCGAGTCTGTCCAGATCCTCCTGTATCTTAAGCCTATCTTCTGAAGTATTGGCTATTCCTGCCAGCTTGGTGTCATCTGCAAATTTGATGAGTTCCCCATCTATCCCCTCTTCCAAATCGTTGATGAAGATATTGAAGAGCACTGGGCCCAGAACAGAGCCCTGGGGCACCCCACTACACACTTCCTTCCATGTAGATGTGGTTCCATTGAGGACCACACGCTGAGTACGGCCTGTCAGCCAGCTACGAATCCATCTGGTGGTGATGCTGTCTAACCCACATTTTTCTATCTTATCAAGTAGTAGGTTGTGATCTACTTTATCAAATGCCTTACTGAAGTCCAAGTAAATTATATCTTCTTAAAAATCTCCAGTGATGGAGCGCCCATGATTTCTGGTGGCAAGCTGTTCCAGTGGTCAATTGTCAGGAAGTTTCTCCTTAATTCCAGGTTGCTTCTCTCCTTGATCAGTTTCCAACCACTGTTTCTCGTCCTTCCCTCTGGTGCTTTGCTGAATAACGTGACCCCCTTTTTTTTGTAGCAGCCCCTCAAATACTGGAAGGCTGCTATCATGTCCCCCCCTAGTCCTTCTTTTCTTTAGACTAGCCAAACTCAAGTCCTGCAGCCGTTCTTCGTACGTTTTACCTCCTTGGAACATCAGATCACCATGATCCAAAAACGGACAGAACATTCTGGATTCCTCCAGGAGGTTTCTTTCGGCCTGCTTCCCAAGTGCCCAAAGTACGGCCACGTGACTCCGCAGGGGAGGAAGGGACAGGGACTCTCGGAACCTGGAGAGCTGTCGGGACTTTGAACGGTCACTAAGCAAGCCGAGGGCCACCCGTACGCTCTCTTCTGGAGGCTGTGGCCAGTTTATTGTCCCCAAATGGGACAGGCCTTGAGTGGGAGGCTGGAGACCCCCTTCCCCTCACCCCTCCTTGGCAGGGTGACCGAGGGCTTACCACGTTTTTGAGACTTTCCAGCTTCAGGGAAGGCAGCTGAAGTTGCAGCAGACACAGATTCTGGAAGCGTTCCAGGAAGTCGTCAAAAAGAGCCCGGGGCTCCTTCACCAGCAGCACCAAAAAACGATCTAGTCCCCCCCCCAAAAAAAAGAGAAGCAGTCTGCAGGCGAGTCCTCAACTTACGACCGCCAAGGAGCCCACAATTGAAGGGAGAAATTCGTTAAAGTCAGTTTTCGCCCCCGTTTTAACCAGTTTTCTGGCCACCGTGTTACATTGGTACGAATAGTCGTGGGGTCGTGGACGGTCGCGTAGAGCTAAAATTTCATCAGGCTGTCTTTTAAGCCTCTCCCGCCCCCCGGGGGTGGGAGGATCGGCCAGCCTCCACATCTGGAAGACCCACCTGTCCAGCTGTGAGCTGTTCCTTTCTCCTTCCTTACCTGGGCAAGGGCTGTCTGGCCAAAAGCAGAACTTTTCGTGAGCTCCCACCAAAGACTTCTGCAGCTCCAGACACCTCTCCTTGTCTAGGAAGCAAACAGGCCTGGTGAACAGCAGGCCGCCGCCACCCCCCCACCCCCCCCCACCGCCACCCCCCTCTGATCAGCACAAGGCAGGACACTTTTATTAAAGTTCTCCCCTCGCCAGGCCACAAGATCGCCTGGGAGGGGAATTAAAAGAGCAAATATTTCTAACTCAGGCTTGGATTGTGGGGTCCCCTTTGAGATGGTCAGGAGAGGAGGAGGAGGAAGAGGAGGAGGAGGAGGAGGAGGAGGACAGCTGTAGGGTCCTTAATGCTCTGAGTTTGTGGTTTTCTTGGAGGTGTTTCATTACCAAACTAGGTAACCTCATCAGTGCTAGAAGGAGTGGGGAGGAGGAGGAGGGTTGTAAGGTCCGTAATGCTCTGAACGTGGTGGTTTTCTCGGAGACGTCCCATGACCCAAGTAGGTAATATCGTCGGTGCGAGAATGGAGGGGTGGGGGTGGGATTGCTCTCTCACTGATGTTGTTGCCTACAACATGAAATGTCTGCAAGAAAGCAACCAGCCTCCGAGAATGGAATGGAATGGAATAGAATTAATGGAATGGGAATAGAATAGAATAGAATAGAATAGAATAGAATAGAATACAGAATAAAATAGAATAATAAAATACAGAATAGAAATAGAAATAGAAATAGAAATAGAGTGGAGTGGAATAGAATAGAATAGAATAGAATAGAATAGAATAGAATAGAATAGAATAGAATAGAATAGAATAGAATAGAATAGAATAGAATAGAATAGAATAGAATAGAATAGAATAGAAAATATGGAATAGAATAGTTTAATGAAGAGAAGGGTGAGGGGTGACATGATAGCATTGTTCCAATATCTCAGGGGCTGCCCCAAAGAAGAGGCAGTCAAGCTGTTCTCCAAAGCCCCTGAAGGCAGGACAAGAAGCAACGGATGGAAACTAGTCAAGGAGAGAAGCAACCTGGAACTAAGGAGAAACTTCCTGACATTGAGAACTAAATTAACCAGTGGAACTACCTGCCTCCAGAAGCTGTGAAGGCTCCAACACTGGAAGTTTTTAAGAGGAGACTGAACAGCCATTTGTCTTAAATGGTCTAGGGTTTCCTGCCTGAGCAGGGGGGTTGGACTAGATGACCTCCAAGGTCCCTTCCAACTTATTATTATAGAATAGAATAGAATAGAATTTGGATAGAATAGAATAGAATAGAATAGAATAGATGGAATGGAATAGGAGTAGAATAGAATGGGAACTTGGAGGTCTTCTAGTCCAACCCCTTACTTAAGCAGGAAACCCTATACTCTTTCAGACAAATGGCTGTCCAGTCTCTTCTTAAAAACTTCCAGTGTTGGAGCATCCACCGCTTCTGGAGGCAGGTTGTTCCACTGGTTAGTTGTTCTGTCAGAAAATTCCTCCTTAGTTCTAGGTTGCTTCTCTCTTTGGTTAGTTTCCATCCGTTGCTTCTGGTCCTGCCTTCAGGTGAACTCACCGTCTCCTGGTGATGGGCCCAAAGTCACCCAGCCGGCTTTCATGCCCAAGGCAGGACTAGAACTCACCGTCTCCTGGTTTCTATGCCAGTACCTTCACCAGCAGCCCAACCAGCTTTCTAACAAACCAACCAACCAATAAATCCTCTTTCCATTTGCCTTCCAGATGTGAAAAGAGACCGAATCCCCCCAAAGGACCTTACACTTGCTGAAGTCGGAAGACAGATGCAGACTGGCACAGAGGTAAGCTTGGCAGCTGGAGCACTGCAGCATATCGCACTCCACATTGGTCCATCCGTACTTGGCACAGATCAGCGGGGACAGCTCATGGGGCTTGCCTGCCCATTTGAGGGAGTGTTCGTGTTAAGGAAAGCGACTCAAGATTTTGAGGGGATTTAAGAAAATCTGGCAACCTCAGCTCTTTTATGCCTCATGGACTTCAACTCCCAGAATTCCTGAGCCAGCTTGGCTGGCTCAGGAATTCTGGGAGTTGAAGTCCATGAGGCATAAAAGAGCCGAGGTTGCCTACCCCTGGGCTAGGATAAATGAAAGGTGCTTTTTCAGGAGGCAATTGGAGTTTTTGATTTTGTTTCTTTGAAGATGTTTCGCTTCTCATCCCGGAAGCTTCCTTCAGCTCTGACTGGATGGTGAGAAATATATATATATATATATATGTATTCCTTGCAGACAATGATTTTAGAATCATTGGGGCCACTTGGAGGTTTGTCTGTCTCCTCAGGGTCACCTGAGTGGTGCAAATGGGTGTCCCAGCCCTTTCCGCAGTTCCAAGAAGGCTCCACGCCCATTTGCACCACTCAGGTGACCCTGAGGACACAGATAAACCTCCAAGTGGCCTCAACAACCACTCTAAAAGAAGGCAAATTTTTATTTTTATTTTTAATTCCATTTATATCCCGCCCTTCTCCGAAGACTCAGGGCGGCTTACAAACTTAGCAGCTGTCTGCAAGGAGTATGTTGTTGTTGTTGTTGTTAGCTGCGAAGTCGTATCTGACCCATCGCAACCCCATGGACAACGTTCCTCCAGGCCTTCCTGTCCTCTACCATCTTCTGGAGTCCCTTTAAGCTCACGCCTACTGCTTCAGTGACTCCATCCAGCCACCTCATTCTCTGTCGTCCCCTTCTTCTCTTACCCTCCACCTTTCCCAGCATTAGGCTCTTTCTTCTCCAGTGAGTCCTTCCTTCTCATTAGGTGGCCAAAGGATTTGAGTTTTAGCTTCAGGATCTGGCCTTCTAAAGAGCAGTCAGGGTTGATCTCCTCTAGGACCGACCGGTTTGATCGCCTTGCAGTCCAAGGGACTCGCAGGAGTCTTCTCCAGCACCAGAGTTCAAAGGCCTCCATTCTTTGGCGCTCGGCCTTTCTTGTGGTCCAACTTTCACTGCCATACATTGCAACTGGGAAGACCAGAGCCTTGACTATACGCACTTTTGTTGGCAGGGTGACGTCTCTGCTTTTTAGTGTGTTGTCTAGATTTGCCATGGCTTTCCTCCCCAGGAGCAAGCGTATAAATCCTTCCATTTCCCCACCATCCAGAGCTGGAGAAGCTTCTTGGATGAGAAGCGAAACATCTTCAAAGGAAACAAAAAGAAGCCCAGTTGACAACCATGATCTGGATGCTGGAGAATCTCCACAGACATTAAGCTAGCGTGAAATTTCATCCAATTCTCACTGCTAGCGACGGAAGCTCTCAATATCTGGACAGCTCTTAGCCAAGAGGGGAATAATTGTAGGCTTCACCTGTTGAGACACCTCCCACTTTAAATACAGGTGGTCCTCGACTTAGAACAATCTATTTAGTGGCCGAAGTTACACCGGCGCTGACAAAAAGTGACCGATGAACGTTTTTTATACTTACGACCGTTGCAGCATCCCCGGGGCCACGTGATCAAAATTCAGACACTTGGCAACTGACTCGTAATTATGACGGTTGCAGCGTCCCAGGGTCACGTGATCTCCTTTTGCGACCTTCTGATGAGCAAAGTCAATGGGGGAAGCCAGATTCACTTAACGACCGTGTGACCAACTTAACAACTGCAGTGTTCATTTAACAGCTGTGGCCAGAAAGGTCTTTAACTGTCTCACTTTGCAACAGAAATTTGTCGCTCAGTTGAGGCCCTAAGTCGAGGATTACCTACATATTTTGCTTCCTCAAGGCACTCCGACACAAGATTAAGCCTTAGAACCGAGACTCAAAGGATATGGTGAATGTTTCCACTCTGCTGAAGAAAGCGTCTTTACTAGTGGCTTCAAAATGCAGCTCATTGGTCTGGGGAGAGCCATTGGCCACTTCACCGAGGACAGAAGGATCCCTTCTGAAATGCAAGCGAGAGGCTTCAAAGATTTAAATTCACAACAGAACTGTTCCCTGACACCACTGGATGACCTCGCCAGGGCTCGTTGCCTTGGAAGAGTGAGGAAAATTCTCAGGGACGACTCACACCCTGGACGGTATCTCTTTACTCTCCTACCATCGGGCAGGAGATACAGGAGTATAGCCAGCCGCACCAACAGGCTGAAAAACGCCTTTTATCCGTGGGCTGTTAGGCTTTTGAACGAGAAATAACTTGTGTGAAGTTTATGCAGAATTGACTTGGGAGGCCGGTGTGTGGTGTAGTTGGTTCACATGGCGTAGTAAGATGGAGGGCTTGTTGTCACTGTGTGTTGGGGGGTGGGAGCACAAAGGGAGGCTCAGCTAATCTCAATGTATACATAGTTGTACTTTGACAATAAAGATTCATTCAGTTTTTTTTGAGCCCCCCCGTATAAAAGTGTATAAAACTAATATGCAGTAGAGAAATACAGCGACAGAATTTTTGAATTGGCTTGGACCTTTGAGGCCATTCAGTCTGACCCCCTGCTCAGGGCACAATCTGAATGGAAACTTCCCAAATGAAAGGCTGCTCAGTCCTCGTTCTTAGGCTTTCATGCCTGAAGGAGGACTAGAACTCACAGTTGCCCAGCCGGCTTTTATGCTTAAGGAGGGACTGGAACTCACCGTCTCCTGGTGATTGGCCCAAAGTCACCCTGCCGGCTTTCATGCCTAAGGCGGGACTAGAACTCACTGTCTCCTGGTGATTGGCCCAAAGTCACCCAGCCGGCTTTCATGCCTAAGGCGGGACTAGAACTCACTGTCTCCTGGTGATTGGCCCAAAGTCACCCTGCCGGCTTTCATGCCTAAGGCGGGACTAGAACTCACCGTCTCCTGGTGATTGGCCCAAAGTCACCCTGCCGGCTTTCATGCCTAAGGCGGGACTAGAACTCACTGTCTCCTGGTGATTGGCCCAAAGTCACCCAGCCGGCTTTCATGCCTAAGGCGGAACTAGAACTCACTGTCTCCTGGTGATTGGCCCAAAGTCACCCAATTGGCTTCTGTGCCTAAGGCAGGACTAGAACTCACTGTCTCCTGGTGATTGGCCCAAAGTCACCCAATTGGCTTCCGTGCCTAAGGCGGAACTAGAACTCACCGTCTCCTGGTGATTGGCCCAAAGTCACCCAGCCGGCTTCCATGCCTAAGGCAGGACTAGAACTCACTGTCTCCTGGTGATTGGCCCAAAGTCACCCAGCCGGCTTTCATGCCTAAGGCGGAACTAGAACTCACTGTCTCCTGGTGATTGGCCCAAAGTCACCCAGCCGGCTTTCATGCCTAAGGCAGGACTAGAACTCACTGTCTCCTGGTGATTGGCCCAAAGTCACCCAGCCGGCTTTCATGCTATGGTGTGACTAGAACTCACCGTCTCCTGGTGATGGGCCCAAAGTCACCCAGTCAGCTTTCATGCCTAAGGCGGAACTAGAACTCACTGTCTCCTGGTGATTGGCCCAAAGTCACCCAGCCGGCTTTCATGCCTAAGGCAGGACTAGAACTCACTGTCTCCTGGTGATTGGCCCAAAGTCACCCAGCCGGCTTTCATGCTATGGTGTGACTAGAACTCACCGTCTCCTGGTGATTGGCCCAAAGTCACCCAGCCGGCTTCCATGCCTAAGGCAGGACTAGAACTCACTGTCTCCTGGTGATTGGCCCAAAGTCACCCTGCCGGCTTTCATGCCTAAGGCGGGACTAGAACTCACTGTCTCCTGGTGATTGGCCCAAAGTCACCCAGCCAGTTTTCATGCCTAAGGCGGGACTAGAACTCACCGTCTCCTGGTGATTGGCCCAAAGTCACCCAGCCGGCTTTCATGCCTAAGGCAGGACTAGAACTCACTGTCTCCTGGTGATTGGCCCAAAGTCACCCAGCCGGCTTTCATGCCTAAGGCGGAACTAGAACTCACCGTCTCCTGGTGATTGGCCCAAAGTCACCCAGCCGGCTTTCATGCCTAAGGCGGAACTAGAACTCCCCGTCTCCTGGTTCTCACCAGCACCTTCTCCACTAGACCAAACCGTCCCTCTAACAGTTAAAGGTTGACTCAGCCTTCCATCCTTCCGAGGTAGGTAAAATGAGGACCCAGATCGTTGGGGGCAATTAAGCTGACTTTGTAATAATGCCGCTTGGGGTGTGTGTGAAAAAGCCCTAACAAGTAGGCATATACATAGAATGAAGGCTACTGCTAAGCTTGTAAGCCGCCCTGAGTCTTCGGAGAAGGGCGGGATATAAATGGAATTAAATAAAGCGCCACCCATGAAAACAATGCTCCACGGCGTCCCCATAAACCACAACCCCTTCCCCTCACACAACGGGGCCAGAGCCGGCCTCCCCCGGGACCCAACCGCCGCCCTCTCCTCCACCGGGGACCAGCAATGCCCGGGATGCCGGCTGGAGGCGGGCGGGCTCCGTCCCTCCGCGCTCACCTGTCCGGCCCGGCCTCCTCCGGGGCGATCCCTTCGTCGATCAGCTCCCGCACCTTCTGCGGCGTGATAGCCGGGGACTTTGGCTTGGTCGCCAGGGCGCCGCTCTCGTTCTCCGGGGCAACGGCGACCGCCGCCATCTTGGTCCGACTGTGAAAATCTTCCCTCCCTGAACGGAAGACCCGAACCGGAAGTTCCGGGGAATGTTCGTTCCGGCCTGCCTCAACTGCCTGCTCCGGCCCTCTGCATGGGGCTGGAAATGTTGGGGGGGGCATAGACTGGGAAAAAGCCCCCTCCCCAAATTTAGTTGATCCCACCGATGCACCGGATTGTACATGGCAACCTTTTTCAGCCCTGCCAATGAATTTCTGGGATGGAACGTTTTAATTTACCTGGGGAGTTTTTGAGACTGACCCTTTAATTTACCGGCTTAATTTTATACAATAGAATAGTGAATTCAAAAAGAAGTCAAGAGACAAGGCAGGCTATTTTGGTTGAGGTAATGAATGAATGAACCTTTATTGTCAAAGTACAACCACGTACACATTGAGATTAGCTGAGCCTCCCTTCGTGCTCCCACCCCCCCAACTCACAGTGACAACAAACACTCCATCTTATTACACCAGGGGTCTTCAAACTTGGCCCTTTTATGACTTGTGGACTTCAACTCCCAGAATTCCTCAGCCAGCATGCCTGGCTGAGGAATTCTGGGAGTTGAAGTCCACAAGTCATAAAAGGGCCAAGTTTGAAGACCTCTGTATTACACCATGCGAAGTTTCTGCTTAATACACCTGGAGGGAAGGTCCCTGGATTAGAACAGGAAGCTGGGGGAACTTGGGCCTTTTTTCAGTGCCGTTGTTCACTTTGAACGGTCACTAAATGAATAGTTGTAAGTCGAGGATTATCCGTACACCACAAAGGACCGGTGGTGGGAGACTCAAATTTTTATTGAGATCTTAGAGAGGCTATTTATTATGAGATGGTTTTTTTTATCTTTATCTTTCCGTTTTTATCTATTTCAAGTCCGCCTTCCCAACCTGTTGCTTTTTGCCAGGGTTGGTAATTGCAATTCCCATCATCCCCAACCACCGGCTGGAGACCAGAAGATAGGACAAGGCTGCAAAAATCTGAAAACGCAACACATGGCCCCCATCACTTCAGGACCTGTGCCCGATTCCCCCACCCCCACCGCGAGTCTATTGAAAACTGCCCTTGGCGGCTGTCGCCTCGCGGAACTACGACCCCCAGCAGCCCTTGCGAATACGTCGCGCGCGCGCAAGAGAGAGAGAGAGAGAGAGAGCTAAGCCTTTCTGACCTCGATTGCTTCTGCCTGCCCTGCGTGACGACGCAGGCTGCGAGAAGCGAAGGGGGGGGAATTGGCGGGCCGCGTCTCCCTGCCGGTCACGTGGTGCCGCCGGCTGGTCAACGCGACCGCTCTCTATGGTAATCCGCCCTCCCCGTTTCGCCTCGCAACAAGCGCGCCGCCTATTGGCCGGCGCGGAGCAAGGGCGAGGCTGATTGGCCCGCGGAGGGGGGAACGCCGCTCTACGGGCTCCCGCCGCCGCCTTGTCGCGCTCCCTCGAGGCGGCTGAGGTGGGCTCCGCCGGTCGGCCGTTGCGGGACGCGGGGCCAGGCCCGGCCCGGCGAGGAGCATGTCTGCGGCCGACGGAGAGGCCTGGGACGGCAACGGGCAGCGCGGAGGGGGCAGCGGCGACGGGCCGGCCACCCAGGCCCCGCCCGGGGGGCTCCTCAACCGCTTCGTCCGCCTCCCACCCGGCCCCGGACGCGGCGGTGAGTGAGAGGGAGGCCTCACCCTCGCTCCCTTGGCCTCTTGGCTTGCTAGGCCTCTCGCCACGACACCCCTGCGAGGTAGGCCCGGCCCAGGACCGCCTCCCTTCCCGGGGAAGGCCCTTCGCTGAGTAGCCGGCCCTCCCTCCTCCAGCGGGCCCCGGGAAGGCTGCTCCTGCCCCCCCCGGGGAGTGGAGCTTCCTTGCTCCAGGGCACTTTATCTGGGAAGGAGGTAGCGGGTGAGCCGCTTTAAAGCTGCGGGGCAGAGTTGGGACTGCGGGTCCTGGCTGGGCTGATTGCTCTGAGAAAGGCGAGGGGGGGGAGAGGGGTAGAGATGGTCAGTCCTCGTTAGGGTTAGTGCCTGGATAGGGGACCACCAGGAAATCCCAGAGTGGGGTCCTTGGTGCTCTCTGAGCCGGGTGGTTTCCTTGCAGACGTTTCCTGGCCCAGCTAGGGAACATTCATCAGTGCTAGAAGGGAGGGGGGATTTGTGGAGGGAAGGAAGGAAAGGGAGGGAGGGTGGAAGGAAGGAGAGAAGGAGAAGAACTGTGGGGTCCTTGGTGCTCTCGGAGCTGGGTGGTTTTCCTGCAGACGTTTCATGACCACACTAGGGAACATCATCAGTGCTAGAAGGAGAAGGAAGGAAGGGAGAGAGGGAGGGAGGGAGGGAGGGAGGGAGGGAGGGAGGGAAAGAACTGTGGGGTCCTTGGTGCTCTCTGAGCCGGGTGGTTTCCTTGCAGACATTTCATGACCCAACTAGGAAACATCATCAGTGCTAGGAGGGAGGGGAAGGAAGGAAGGAAGGAAGGAAGGAAGGAAGGAGAAGAAGAAGAACTGTGGGGGTCCTTGGTGCTCTCTGAGCTGGGTGGTTTCCTTGCAGACGTTTCATGACCCAACTTGGAAACATCATCAGGGCTAGAAAGGAGTGGAAAGGAGAAGGAAGGAAGGAAGGAAGGAAGGAAGGAAGGAAGGAAGGAGAGAAAGAGAAGAACTGTGGGGTCCTTGGTGCTCTCGGAGCTGGGTGGTTTTCCTGCAGACATTTCATGACCAAACTAGGGAACATCATCAGTATTAGAAGGGAGGACAATTGCGGAGAGGAGGAGGAGGAGGATGACTGTGGGATCCCTGGTCCTCTCTGAGCTGGGTGGCTTCCTTGCAGATGTTTCGTGACCCAGCTAGGGAACAGCATCAGGGCTAGGAGGGAGTGGGGTTTGCAGAGGAGGAGGAAGGAAGGAAGGAAGGAAGGAAGGAAGGAAGGAAGGAAGGAAGGACGGACTGTGGGGTCGCTGGTGCTCTCTGAGCTGTGTGGTTTCCTTGCAGACGTTTCATGAGCCAACTGGGTAACATCATCAGTGCTAGAAAGAAGTTAGCTTTGCGAAGAAGAGGATGACATTGGGGTCTTTCATGCCATCTGAACTTGGTAGCTTTCTTGCAGACGTTTCATGACTCAACTAGGTAGCATCATCAGTACTAGGAGGGGGTGGGGTTGGCTCCCTGTTTCTACCCCAGTCCAAGGAGTTACCAACTCAGAATAACAGCAAACAATCAAGGAACTTCCTAATTGAGAAACCTCCAAGACCACTCCTACCAACACTGAGAGGGCAAGCCCCTTGTACATAAACAGAGAGTAACCCCCACTCCCTTCTAACACTGATGATGTTACTTACTTGGGTCATGAAACGTCTGCAAGGAAACCACCCAGCTCAGAGAACACCAAGGACCCCACCATCTTCCTCTTTTTCCTCCTTCTTTGCCTTCATTCCTTCTCCTTTCTCTTCCCTTTCTCTTTCTCCTTTTCTTCCCTACAACGTCCACTCCCTGATAATGTCACCTAGCTGGGTCGTGAAATGTCTGCAAGGAAACAACCAAGCTCAGAGAGCACCAAGGACCCCACAGTCCATCCGTTCTTTCTTCCTTCCTTCCTTCCTTCCTTCCTTCCTTCCTTCCTTCCTTCCTTCCTTCCTTCTTTCCTTCTTTCCTTCCTTCCTTCCTTCCTTCTCCTTTCCACTCCTTCCTAGTCCTGATGATGTTACCTAGTTGGCTCATGAAACGTCCTCCTCCTTCACCTTCATTCCTTCTCCTCCTTTCTCTTCCCTTTCTCCTTCTCCTTCTCCTCTACAACATCCACTCCCTGATCGTGTCACCTAGTCGGGTCATAAAACGTCTGCAAGAAATCAGCCCAGCTCACAAACCCACCAAGGACTCCACACGTTAACCCTTCTAAGTCGTGCAGTGTAGATAGAGATAGACATCGAAAGCAGAGCTGGAAGAGGGGGATGGGAAACTCTGTGGCAGTCATTGAGAGCTGACCTCAACTTGAGGAAGGTTGTGCTTTTTTGCAACTTCAGGGATTTACTAACCATGGGAAAGTAGTAGGAAGTTATACTGTTCTTTTTCAGCAGTCTTGGTCAGTTCTGGCTATCAGGAATTTTGAAAACGGCAGCACTAAAATATTATGGATTCCCCGTTTCTAAACCGGTGCCTTTAACCACGGCACCAAATTGATTTTCTTTCCGTGCATCTTTCCTACTGCTGGACAAGCCGAGCTTCTTGTAAGGTTAGATTTTTGCACATACGCAGTCCACGCGAACCGTATAGTCTTGCCCCCAAGCAAATGCTGTTTGTTTCTGCGTGTGTTTGCTTTACTAGTCTATCACATCCTGCTTTCCTGGGTCAAAAAATACGCTTTTTTTTTTTTTGGGCTTAGAGCTAAGGGTACCGTTACAATCCGGTGCAGGAAAGAAAAAGAAATTGGAAAAGAAAATCAAGTGGCAACCGAGAGAGACGTATAAAGTCTTTGGATTTAATGAAATTGGCAGTTTTCAGGCAATCTCTGAAGTGTTGCAGGGGTAACGCTAAACCAGGTTTCTTAGAAGTGGAAAGCTGAAAATGGGGACGCGGCCATATTGAAGATTTTCTTCATTATGACGGTGGCTGAATGCAGAGTATCCCAGGGGTCTTCAAACTTGGCTCTTTGATGACTTGTGGACTTCAACTCCCAGAATTCCTCAGCCAACATGGACCATATAAGCCAGGGGTCTTCAAACTTGGCCCTTTGATGACTGGTGGACTTCAACTCCCAGAATTCCTCAGCCAACATGGAACATATAAGCCAGGGGTCTTCAAACTTGGCCCTTTTATGACTCGTGGACTTCAACTCCCAGAATTCCTCAGCCAGCGTGCAGTGCCTGTCCTCCTGTGTTCAAAATTCCCACGCTTGGCAAACCGACTCATATTCATGACTGTTGCAGTGTCCCGGGGTCAAGGTCGTAAAACGGGGCAAAAATTCACTTAACAGTTGTGGTCGTGAGGACAAACTGGGTTGTTGTTGTTTTTTGCAATTTTTCTGCTAAATGATCGATTTTGGCAAGTCGAAACATTTTGATGCTGCCTGGGGAAGTGTGGAAGTTGAAGTCACCCCCTCTTTTAAGTTGCCGAGGCTAAAAAAAATAAATCCTGTTCTCAGAAACCGTGTGCTATTCTTAACGGAGGAGATTTTTTTTTTTTTACATTTTGTGGTCTTTTGAGCTGAATCTGAACTCCTGTTCTTAGGATGGTCCGTATTTTGCAGCTCCCATCCTTGCTTGTTTAGCTTGTCACCGAGCATCTAAAGATTTCCATTGTAAACTCTGCTGTGTAAGACGGTTTGCGGCTTTTCTCCCCTTTTATTTGATTTTTATCCCACCTATATTATGGTTGATAAATCTGGCAGCTTTGTTTTTATTCAGTCAATCCACTTCTTGGGTGCCAAATACATTGGGGATTTGCAAATTAGAAACATTAATCTTTTTTTTTAAAAAAAAAATGCCATGAAGTGAAGCAAAGTGAAGCCTAAAAGAGGGCTTGGATTTCTTTTATTATATTTTGTCTCGATTGTGCATCTAAAACATCTTAACGCATCCATTCATATTTTGTCTTTAAACATTTTTCTTTAGTCCAGTTGCTTGTTTCAATTCAAACATTTTCTGTTTTTAACTGCTGGCGAAAGAATTGCGTGGTAAATCCATAAATGAGAGGCAATGGGTGTAGCTGGATGATTTGTTTGTTTATTCACTTCCCACCGTTATTATTTTTATAAATATTTTTTATTTATTTTTATTTTAATTCCATTTATATCCCGCCCTTCTCCGAAGACTCAGGGCGGCTTACAAGCTTAGCAGTAGCCTTCATTCTATGTATATGCCTGCTTATTGAACGCCCTGAGTCTTCGGAGAAGGGCGGCATATAAATGGAATTAAAATAAATAAATAATTCAGAACGTATCCAACAAACCTCCTTATTTTCCCCACCACGACAACCCTGTGAAGTGGGTTGGGCTGACAGGGACTGGCCCAAGGCCACCCAGCCAGCTTTCATACCTAAGGCAGGACTAGAACTCACCATCTCCTGGTGATTGGCCCAAAGTCACCCAGGGGGGTTTCCTGGCTAAGGCAGGACTAGAAGTCACTGTCTCCTGGTTCCTAGGCCAGCACCTTAACCACTAGATCAAACTGGCTCTCGTACAGGTGGTCGTCAACTTACGACTACGTTTGAGCCTAAAATTTCTCTCGCTAAGCGAGGCATTTGTTAAGTGAGTGTTGCCCCACTCCAGGGTTTTTCTTGCCACACAGTTGTTGAGTTAGTCACTCGGTTGTGAAGTGAATCCAACTTCCTCATTGTCAGACGGCCGCTAAAGGCGATCCCATCACCCTGGCAACCGTCACAAAGGTGGACCAGTTGCCGAGCGTCTGAATGTTGGACCACATGACCCTGGGGAGGCCGCCACGGTCCTAAGTGGGAGAAACAGCCCTAAGTCCCTTTTTTCCAGCGCCGTTGTAACTTTGAACGGTCGCTGAACAAAGTGTGTTGTAAAACCGAGGACCGCCTGTACATGCTTTCGTTGGAGGATGCTGAGATTTTTATCCTTTGTTTGCCCCACAGCCTCAGCGCCTCCTTTCCTGCCTCACCCACTTTTGCCCCAGCGGTTTTGTCCCTTCTCTGAAGGGCAAATTCAGAATCAGAACAGAGCTGGGAGGGACCTTGGAGGTCATCTAGTCCAGCCCCCTGCTCAGGCAGGAGACCCTGTGCCATTTCAGACAAACGGCTGTCCAGTCTCTTCTTAAAAACTTCCAGCGTAGTTTTTTTTAAATCCCATTTATATCCCGCCCTTCTCCGAAGACTCAGGGCGGCTGTTCTGAACCAGCCCTCTTCTCGTAACCCCTAATTAAGAGACGAGTCTGGAAAGCGTCCAAGGCTAAAAGGCTTCTGCCAAGATTTAATTACGCAGATAACAAAACACAAGAGCTTGTCTTCTCAAACGGAAAAGTTGCTTTCAGCAACTAGCCCCTCCCCAAACACTTCTTTTATAGAGAGCTCAGGGCGTGGTCTCCCTGTGCCTCCTCCCGAGGAGTCCCATAGTCTTTCTTTGTTTGTCCCTGCTCGTCTGCCTCCTACGTCGGGCGTCCTTGAACAGGGCCAGCTGTGGGTCATCATCCTCCGCACTCTCGGGCTCACACAGCTGAGAAGAGGTCCCCGGCTGAGGACTCTGCAAAGCCTCCAAATCATCATCAGCCGGTTCGTTTCCCTCCTCCCCCACATCTGAGTCCTCCGATACATCGGACCCGGCTGTCGGACCCACCGGCTGGCCCTGAGTCACAACACTATCCCGCACCGCAGGGCCCTTCCCTCGGGTCTGCCGATCCGGATGCGGTCGGGATGGGAACTGTTCGTGAAAAGCAGTCACCAACGCAGGGGCATGAACGGCGGTCGCGTCTTCCCATGTGAAGTCCTCCGGCCCGTACCCTTTCCACTCGATCAGGTACTGGAAGCGACCTTTCAGCCAGCGGGAATCCCTGATGCTGGCGACCTCGTACTCGGGGGTGCTGCCTCCATCACGAGTTCCTGATGGGGGAGGTTCCGCTTGGCGAAGTGGACAGGCCGGTTGTTCGGGGACCAACAAGGACCGATGGAAGACGGGGTGCACGCGCAGGGAACGTGGCAGAGTTAAACGATAGGCGACCGGGTTGATGACGGCCTCGACTGGGAACGGTCCAAGGTAACGGTGGTCCAGCTTCCTCGCCGGCCGAGTGGATGGTAGGTTCCTGGTGGACAGCCAGACCCGATCCCCCACCGATAGTGGAGGCGTATCCCTTCTCGACCGATCGGCGAACCTCTTGTAGTCGGCCTTGGCCTTCTCCAGCTGCCGTCGCACCAACCGATGGATCGCCTGTAACTCCGCCATGAATTCGTTCGCTGCCGGCTCCGGTGAGTCCACGGGAGAAAGAGGGAAGAACCTGGGGTGATAACCCACGTTGGCCAAGAACGGTGTCATCTGCGTGGAGGTGTGTTGCGAGTTATTAAAGGCAAACTCGGCTATGGCCAAATAGTCCACCCAGTTGTCCTGCTGCAGGTTAACATAGCAGCGCAGATACTGTTCTAAGATGCCGATGACCTTCTCGGTACCCCCGTCGGTCTGAGGATGATGCGCGGACGAGAGGCAAACCTTAATGTCCAACGCCCGCATCAACTCCTGCCAGAAGCGGGCTGTAAACTGGGCCCCCCTATCGGAGACGACTCTATCGGGGAGGCCGTGCAGCCGAAACACCTGTTGGATGAACATGCGACTAGTGGCGCGAGCTGACGGTAAGCCGCGACAGGGGATGAAGTGCGCCATCTTGGTCAACATGTCCACCACCACAAACACTGTCGTGAAGCCGGAGGATGGGGGTAGATCCGTCAGAAAGTCCATGGACACAGCCCCCCAGGGTCTCTTGGGCGTTGGCAAAGGCTGCAGTAAACCAGGCGGGGCCCCTGTCGCTGACTTGGCCTGCCTGCATGGAACGCAGGAGGTGACATAAGACTGGACATCGTGTCGGACTCGGGGCCACCAGAAAGTACGGGAGACCAGGTTCAGAGTCTTGAACAGGCCAAAATGCCCCGCAGCCGGGTTATCATGACATTGGCTGAGGACGAGTCCCCTGAGTGGCCCTCCTGGAACATAAAGCCGGTCACGATAATACAGGAGTCCATCCGTGACCGACCAAGGCGAATCTGGCCCCACCTCTTCCTTCCGCTGAGCCACCCACGCCTCCTGCTGCTGCGCCTCCCGGATCCGAGCCCGTATATCCACCGGCTCCCGTACCGCAGCAAAAGACTCGACGGGGATCACTGTCCTGGGCGGAAGCTTGTCTTCCACTCGGGTGTACTCGGGCTTCCTGGACAGAGCATCCGCTCTCTGGTTGTGCCCGCTTGGTATGTACCGCACCCGAAAGTCAAACCTCGCAAAGAAGAGGGACCACCGGATCTGGCGTTGGTTCAAATTCCGAGCGGTCTGCAGGCTTTCCAGATTCTTGTGGTCCGTCCGGACCTCGATTTGATGCCGCGCCCCCTCCAGATGATGCCTCCAAGCCTCGAACGCCGCCTTGATGGCCAGCAGCTCCTTCTCCCAGATGGTATAGTTGCGCTCCGAGGGATTCAATTTCCGAGAGTGATACGCGCAAGGGAAAAGGGTACCGTTGGGCGTCGCTGCCTGGAGTAACACGGCCCCAATGGCAATGTCGGAGGCGTCCGCCTCCACGACAAACGGCCGTTGCGGGTCAGGATGCTTCAAGATGGGCTCCTTCATGAAGGCGTCCTTCAAAGTTCGGAACGCCTGTTGTTCGGGGGCGTTCCACTGGAACCGAGTCTTCTTCTGCAGGAGCCGGGTGAGGGGGGCTGTCAAGGCAGCAAAGCCAGGGATGAATGTCCGATAGTAGTTGGCAAATCCAAGAAGTCGCTGAACATCCTTCACGCGACGCGGGGGTTGCCAACTCTGCAACGACTCAACTTTACTTGGATCCATGGCGATGCCCTCGGGAGAAATGCGGTGGCCCAAGAAATCAATGGTCACCTGGTAGAACTGGCACTTCTCCAACTTGGCAAACAGCCGATGTTTCCGGAGGCGCTGCAGGACCTGACGGAGATGCTGATGATGCGCTTCACGCGACGGGGAGTAAATCAGGATGTCGTCCAGGTAAATCACAACAAACTGGTCCAACAGATCCCGAAAGATGTCATTCATAAAATGCTGAAACACAGCGGGGGCGTTGGTCAGGCCAAACGGCATCACCGTGTACTCGAAATGTCCATAGCGAGTACCAAACGCTGTCTTCCACTCATCACCCGGCCGAACCCTGACGAGGTTGTAAGCTCCACGCAGGTCCAGTTTCGTGAAGATCTTAGCCTCCCGGAGTCGGTCCAAGAGCTCGGGGATGAGGGGCAGCGGGTAGCGGTTACGCACCGTGATAGCGTTGAGTTTCCGGTAGTCACAGCAAAGCCGTAACTCGCCCGACTTCTTTTTGACGAAGAGCACGGGCGCAGACACTGGCGAGGACGAGGGCCGGATGAATCCACGAGCCAAGTTCTTTGTCAGGAAGTCCCGCAATGCGGCCAACTCGGGCTCCGACATGGAGTACAAACGCCCCACTGGGAGAGGCGCATCAGGGACTAGGTCAATGGAGCAGTCGTAGGGCCTGTGCGGGGTAATTGGTCCGCCTCTGACTCGCTGAACACGTCAGCAAAGTCGGACAGTACGGGAGGCAAGGAAACCCCTGAGGAACCCTCCACCTGGCCGGCACAGATATGGCGGGTGTGGTCCACGCACTGCAAACTTGGGAAGGTGACCAAGTTCTGAGACCAATAGATCTGTGGATCATGCGCCCGGAGCCACGCCAGTCCCAAGACCACGGGGAAGTGCAGATCCGAAGTGACGTAAAACTGAATGGCCTCCACATGGGTACTGATGGCCATACACACGGGTTGCGTGGCGGCCGTGATAGGCCCGGACAGGAGCACTCGACCATCGATGGTCTCCACAAGCATGGGCGGATCCACCGGACACTGGGGAACAGCCCATTTGGCCACAAAGGCCGAATCCATAAAGTTAGTGGTAGCCCCAGAGTCAATTAAGGCATGGACCGGAATCCCCTCTGGCTTGCCAGGAAGGATCAGTCGTGCCTCCAGAATCAAATGCCGTGGTGGTTCACAGGCACCGTCGGAACGGCTTCGCTCGGCGTGGTCGTTGTGGGTCGCCCGATCTTTCACACCGTCTAGATCGGGCTCGGGCCGTTTCCCGATAGCAAAGCAGGGGACTTTCTCGGGGCAGGCTTGGTCACTGACGCCCGCTGACGCTTCTTCGGGCAAGAAGCAGCCAAATGTCCAGGGTCCCCACAGTAAAAACACAACCCCTCCGATCGTCGTCTGTCCATTTCCGTCACCGATAGACGGGACCTGGCGGCACCCAGCTCCATTGGCTCCTCCCTCTGGACTGGGGGCTCACGCACAACAGGGGCGGCAGGGGTCTGTGGGGTGGCACGGCGACTCTTACGCTGCTGCAGCCGGGCATCGATCCGCAGACAAAGATGGATCAGCCCATTCAGATCTGAGGGAATGTCCACGCGGGCCAGCTCATCCAACATCTCCTCTGACAAGCCATCCTGAAAGGCATCCACGAGCGCAGCCTCATTCCAGGCGGAATCCTGGCTAAGCAGCCGGAAATCGCTGATATAGGCCTGTAGGGGGCGCTGACCCTGCCTCAAAGCTTTCAGACGTCGGGTGGCGGTCTGCGCCTTAATCGGGTCCTCGTACATGAGGCGCATATGGTCACAAAACCCCCCAAAGTTATCCAACAAAGGGCTAGGCTGTGCCAACAGAGGCGTGCCCCAACGAGCTGCATCTCCCGACAGAAGGCTCAACACGAATCCCACCTTATCACGGTCAGTGGGGAAATCAGCTGCTCTCACGCTGATATAAAGCTGGCATTGTCCCAGGAAGGCAGGAAACAGTTCTGGATTACCAGCAAATTTATCCGGCATAGCTAACTGACATTTCCTCCTGGGTGGGGGGGGAGCATGTACCTGAGCCTGCAGTTGTGCCACCTGAGTGGCCAGCAAGGTGAGTTGCTGGGTGAGCTGGGCATTCTCGGCAAGAAGCTGCTCCATCGTAGTATTAAGGGGTGGGTGGCTGAAAGCAAACTGTTCTGAACCAGCCCTCTTCTCGTAACCCCTAATTAAGAGACGAGTCTGGAAAGCGTCCAAGGCTAAAAGGCTTCTGCCAAGATTTAATTACGCAGATAACAAAACACAAGAGCTTGTCTTCTCAAACGGAAAAGTTGCTTTCAGCAACTAGCCCCTCCCCAAACACTTCTTTTATAGAGAGCTCAGGGCGTGGTCTCCCTGTGCCTCCTCCCGAGGAGTCCCATAGTCTTTCTTTGTTTGTCCCTGCTCGTCTGCCTCCTACGTCGGGCGTCCTTGAACAGGGCCAGCTGTGGGTCATCATCCTCCGCACTCTCGGGCTCACACAGCTGAGAAGAGGTCCCCGGCTGAGGACTCTGCAAAGCCTCCAAATCATCATCAGCCGGTTCGTTTCCCTCCTCCCCCACATCTGAGTCCTCCGATACATCGGACCCGGCTGTCGGACCCACCGGCTGGCCCTGAGTCACAACAGCGGCTTACAATCTAAGCACAAATCAAATGTGTTTAGCAGTAGCCTTCATTCTATGTATATGCCTGCTTATTAGGGCTTTCGCCCCCCCCCCCCAGCGGCATTATTACAAAGTCAGCTTATTGCCCCCCAACAATCTGGGTCCTCATTTTACCTACCTGGGAAGGATGGAAGGCTGAGTCAACCTTGAGCCTGGTGGGACTCGAACCTGCACTAATGGCAGGCAGCTGGTGTTACTTAAGGAGGCATTAGCCCACTGCTCCACCAGTGTTGGATGAATGGTGAATGTTGGAGCATTCACCGCTTCTGGAGGCAGGTAGTTCCACTGGTTAATTGTTCCAACTGTCAGGAAGTTTCTCCTTAGTTCCAGGTTGCTTCTCTCCTTGGTTAGATTCCATCCGTTGCTTCTCGTCCAGCCTTCCGGTGCTTCGTCCTTTATTTATCTTTTATTAAGGGCTTCATTCTGTTTCAGGCCACAGGATGCCCCCGGCCAGAAGCGGCCACCGCTGCGTAGCCGACAATGCCAATCTCTACGTGTTTGGAGGATACAATCCTGACTACGACGAATCCGGAGGGCCGGAGAACGAGGATTACCCGCTCTTCCGGGAACTCTGGCGATACAACTTTGCTACCGGCACCTGGCACCAGATGGGCACCGAGGGCTACATGCCCCGAGAGCTGGCATCCATGTCGCGTAAGTCGGGCGAAGGATTTCAAGCGCGCCACGCTGATGGCGCCCTGGGATTTCGTCCTTCTCTTTTCCTTTCCTAACCTTTTTAGATCATTTTACTAGGCTGCGTTTTCCCATTTTTGCCTCGTTTTAGGGTACCCTGCTCACCCCCCAGTCAGTTTGGCCTCTTAATGGAGTACGTTCAATTAAGCACGTTCCTCTGTGCAAAAACTATGTTAGAATAAGATTGAGGATGAGACTATTAACGTCACGCGTGGCGTTGCAACGTTTCTACAGGAGTGGTCCAAATTGTGGAAACCTTTTGGGAAAAGTGTGCGGCAGAAATGCCACCTTTTGGTTAAGTTTCCACCCATTTTTCTACTAATTTCTTTATCACTGCAGCCTTGTTTGCTTAATAATACTATTTTACATGCTTTCTGGGCGACCAGTCAACTCTTTGCAGCGTTGCTTTAATTTTATTACATTTTACGAGCTCACTAAACGAAAGGACACGCATAAAAAAAACCCCAACCGACGTGATGGCGATCACATCACACGCTGGCAAATGTCCTCCTCTCGGCTACAATACAGGACATCGATAACCGGATCCCGCTGTGATCTGATTGGCTCATTGCCAAAACAGGCTCTCTAAATGCTCCTGCTCATTGGCTACAATCGGTTGCAGGAAAGCTACCCGAGATCAACCTGAGCAAGTTGCGCTTCCTTCCCCTGGCTATTTAGCTATAACTTTTCATAGAATAGAGATAATTGAACAAACCTGGTTGCGTTACATTCTTGATTAAATTATCTTTCCATCGATATATAATTTTTAAGGTGCTACTCCCCCCAAAAAAGTGGTATTAGCCGTCAAACCCCAAAAATACACTTTCCCCCAAAAGGTTTCCACCATTTTGGCCACTGCTGTATGCTTGATTACAGGCAGTCCTTGACTTTCAACCGTTTGTTTACTGACCGAAGTTACGTCGTCGGTGAAAAAAAGCAACATGACCGTTTTTTTTCACATTTCTGACGATTGCGGCATCCCCCGTGGTCATGTGATCATAATTCAGTCGCTTGGCAACCGACTCATATTTATGACGGTCGCAGCGTCCCGGGGTCACGTGATTCCGTTTTGCGACCTACCGACAAGCAAAGTCAAGGGGGAAGGAAGCCGGGTTCACTTAACGACCGTGTTGCTAACTTAACTGCAGTGCTTCACTTAATGACCGCAGCAAGAAAAGTCGTAAAACGGGGCAGAGCCCACTTGACAAATGCTTCACTGAGCGACAAAGTTTGGGTTCAGTTGTCATAAGTTGAGGACTGCCCGTCCTCTAGAGTCAAACTTGTACAGAAGCGTCTGTATTTTGAATTCCGCCTTTGATTTAAAACTGTTAACTAAAACCGAAGTAAAATAACGGATGCTAGAAATATATTGCATTATATTCCATTTTTTGGGCAGGGGTTGGGGGAAAAAAATGCCCATCTGCGTTTTGCTTGACTTCTATGGGCATCTGAAAGCGTGCCGGCTTCCGGTTGGGCCCCAAATTCATTTCATTCGATGTGACCGCGGCACCGGATCACGTGTTCCCTTTTTTTTTTTTTTTTTTTTTAACGGACCTTCCGACAAGCCAAGCCAGCGGGTTGATTTAAACAGCCGTGTTTCGAATCGAACAACCTGCCGCGCTTCCCTTAACGACCCTGGCGAGAAAGGGCATAAAGCAAGGCAAAACTCAATTAACAACCGGTTGGAAAGGTTGGGCTCCGTCGCGGTCGTAAGCCCGGGACCGAAGTCGTCTTTTGCGACCGAGCGTGGATCGCTTTCCTCCTTGCTTCTCTTGGGTCACCCAAGCCCCCGTTTTGTGTTGTCTTTCGCAGTTGTGTTGCACGGCAATAACCTCCTGGTCTTTGGCGGCACGGGAATCCCCTTTGGGGAGAGCAACGGCAACGACGTTCACGTCTGCAACGTGAAGTACAAGCGGTGGGCCCTGTTTAACTGCCGGGGGAAGAAGCCGAACCGCATCTACGGACAGGTATGAGGCAGCCACGGCCTTGCTTAGATAGGAAGACGTTCCTTGAGGGATTAAATTTATACGCCTCCCATCTGACGATCGGCGAAATCATGCATAATAACGTTAAAAAGTCAGGTTGGGAAAAAAAAGGGGAAGTAAAGGAAGGTTTTGTCTCTTCTCTGAAGGACAAATTCAGAATCAGAATAGAGTTGGAAGGGACCTTGGAGGTCATCTAGTCGTCTATTCTAGTCATCTATTCCCCAAAGCCCCTGAAGGCAGGACAAGAAGCGACGGATGGAAACTCATCAAGGAGAGAAGCAACCTGGAACTAAGGAGAAACTTCCTGACAGTGAGAACAATTAACCAGTGGAACAACCTGCCTCCAGAAGTGGTGATTGCTCCAACACTGGAGGTTTTTAAGAAGAGACTGGACAGCCATTTGTCCGAAATGGTACAGGGTTTTCTGCCTGAGCAAGGGTTGGACTAGATGACCTCCAAGGTCCCTTCCAACTTATTATTATTATTATTGTTAGTCCAACCCCCTGCTCAGGCAGGAAACCCTATACCATTTCAGACCAATGGTTGTCCAGTCTCTTAACAACCTCCAGTGTTGGAGCATTCACAGCTTCTGGAGGCAGGTTGTTCCACTGGTTAATTGTTCTCACTGTCAGGAAGTTTCTCCTTAGTTCTAGGTTGCTTCTCTCCTTGACTAGTTTCCATCCGTTGCTTCTTGTCCTGCCTTCAGGTGCTTTGGAAAATAAGTTGACCCCCCCCCTTTATGTGGCTACCCCTCAAATATTGGAGCAGTGCTGTCATGCCCCCCCCCCCTTAGTTCTTCTTTTCTCTAGACCAGCTGTTCCCAAATCCTGCAACTGTTGTTCGTATGTTTTAGTCTCCAGGCTTTTAATCTTAGTTGCTCATCTCTGTCCTTTCCCCGAAGTCTCACCATTATTTTTATTTATTTTTTGTAACGTGGAGACCAAACCTGAATGCGGGATTCCAGGTGTGGCCTCACTCAGGCTTTATCAAGCGGTACTAATACTTCCCGTGATTTTGATTCTGTCCCTCTGTTTTTAATACAACCCAGGATTTTATTAGTTGTTTCGGCGGCGGCAGCTGCGCACGGCCGGCTCATGTTTAAGGGATGGTTTAAGGCAGGGGGGTCTTCAAACGTGGCCCTTTGATGACTGGTGGACTTCAGCTCCCAGAATTCCTCAGTCCACCAGTCATCAAAGGGCCAAGTTCGAAGACCCCTGGCTTCTATGGTCCATGCTGGCTGAGGGATTCTGGGAGTTGAAGTCCACCAGTCATCAAAGGGCCAGGTTTGAAGACCCCTGGCTTCTATGGTCCATGCTGGCTGAGGGATTCTGGGAGTTGAAGTCCACCAGTCATCAAAGGGCCAGGTTTGAAGACCTCTGGTTTAAGGGATCCTGAAACCCAAGATATTTGCACATGACCCCCGTCTTTTCTCTCTGTCAGGCGATGGCCATCATTAGCGGGTCTCTATACGTCTTTGGAGGGACGACCGGCTACATCTACAGCACCGACCTGCATAAGCTGGACCTCAACACCAGGGAGTGGACACAGCTCAAGCCAAACAACCTCCATTGTGACATGCCAGAGGAAAGGTCAGCTGGGCCAAAGTCCACGGTCTGGGGGCTCTCTTGTGCCCAAAATGTCTTCTGGAAGGAACGACAAGGCGCCCCTCTTTTTAAAAAAAAAACAAAAAACCCACCCCTCATTGCGCACGGTTGAAACTAGTTATATATTTTCAACAAAACCACAAGTAATGTCATTTATCTACCCGTTTTATCGCTTACATTTATACGTCTCCAGTCTCGCTATCCAGGGACCGTGTACGGCTTACAATGCCATATATATATGTGTGTGTGTGTGTGTGTGTGTGTGTGTGTGTGTGTGTATGTGTGTATATATATATATGTGTGTCTGTGAATGTATGTATATATATGTGTGTATATACACATACACATACACATATATATATGTGGACCTTTGGTCATTCGGGTTTTTCCCCGCGTAGAAATGAAGGTGTAGGCGCAACGTTTCAACGGAATCCCATCCGTCATCATCAGGCTGGTGGCTTCAGCTTCCTTCTTCTGGGAGAAGCATGTGGTAGTGGCTGTTTGTTCCTCTTTTTTAAACTGCCAGAGGGGGTGTGTACTGTGGGTGGAGGTGTGCTCTGATTGGGTGGGGGATTAGGTGTGTTCTGATTGGGTGGGAGTGTGTTTTGAATGGGGTGTGTGTTCTGATTGGGTGGGGGTGTGTTTTGAGTGGATGGACTGGTCTCAGCTGCCAGCCTTAGACCTGAGCTGGTGAGTTGTGCTGCTTTTGTTCGGCTTCGTGTTTGTGGTGGTGCCATGTTTTTATAGTGGGTGTCAGTTTGCTTATTGTGTGGTTTGGAGGGGTTTAAAGTGGCTGATGTTGCAGCTGTAGTTAGGTTTCTGTTTTGTGGTTGTGCCTCGTTATCGTTGTGGGTTCGGATTTGCTTTTTGAATGGTTGTGTGGTGGTGATGTCATGTGATGTTATCATGAGTTTGGGTCTGGTATCATTCTTGGTGTTTGGGACTCGTCTGTCAATCAAGGCGGGTTTCCAAATGGCTGGTAGGCGAGATATATATATATATGAGAGTCAGGGCGGTGTGTGGTGGTTAGAACGTGGTACAGGCAAGTCCTCGACTTAACGGCCACAATTGAGTTCAAAATTTCCATGGGCTAAGGGAAACATTGGTCTAAGTGAGTTTTCCCCCTTTTATACGACCTTGCTTGCCCGAGTTGTTTAGCTAGTAACTTGGTCGTTAAGTGAATCTGGCTTTCCCCGTTGGCTTTGCTTGTTAGAAGGTTGCAAAAGGGGGATCAGGTGACACACACACACACCCGGGACACGGCGACGGTCGTCACTACGAGTCAGCTGCCAAGCGTGCGAATTTTGATCACGTCGTCGCGGGGCTGCTGTAAAGGTCGTAAGTGTGAAAAACGGCCCTAAGTCCCTGTTTTCAGCGCCGTCGTGACTTCATAAAGGGTCACTAAATGAACTGTTGCAAGTCGAGGACAGCCTGCATCGAAAGCAAACTCTGCCCGCCGTCGGGAGTTCGATCCTGACCGGCTCCAGGTCTTTTCAGCCTCCCATCCTTCCCGAGGTTGGTAAATTGAGGACCCAGATTGTCGGGGGGGGGGGGGGAGAGGGGAATTGGTATTTAATAGGCTGAATGAGATATTTGAGAAATGCAGATTTATTTCCTATTGCCCCTTTTTATTACCGCCCTCGGCCCCTTTCGTTTCTTGGGCAACGAAACCTCCTCACGGTTTAACGGGCAGCAAACAAACGTCCTAATAAATAAAGAAGGAAATGCAGTGTTGTAAAATGTTAATATTGTCTCTGGCTCTCTCCTTTCAGGTACAGGCACGAAATCGCACACGACGGGCAGAGAATTTACATCTTGGGAGGTGGGACTTCCTGGACGGCCTATTCCTTGGAGAAGGTGATCTGTTCAAAGCCTTCCTTCCTGCCTTCCTTCCTGCCTTCCTGCCTGCCTTCCTGCCTTCCTTCCTTCCTTCCTTCCTTCCTTCCTTCTTTCCTTCCTTCCTTCCTTCTATTCTCTTTCCTCCTTCCTCTTCCTCTCCTTCCTTCCTTTCCTCCTTCCTCTTCCCTTCCTTTCCTCTTCCTTTCCTTCTTTCCTTCTTTCTCTCCTTCCTCTTCCTTTTCTTCCTTCCTTCCCTCCTTCCTTTTTTTCTTTCCTTTCCTCTTTCCTTCCTTCCTTCCATCTTTCTTTCCTTCCTTCTCTTCCTCTCCTCCTTCCTTTGCTTCCTTCCTTCCTTTCCTCTTTCCTCTTCCTTTCCTCTTTCCTTCCTTTCCTCCTTCCTCTTCCCTTCCTTTCCTCTTCCTTTCCTTCCTTTCCTCCTTCCTCTTCCTTTCCCCCCTCCTTTCTCTTCTTCCTTCCTTCCTTCCTTCTTTCTCTCCTTCCTTCCTTCCTTCCTTCCTTCCTTCCTTCCTTCCTTCCTTCCTTCCTTCCTTCCTTCCTTCGTCTTGCTTTCTGCCTTTTCTATAGCCGCCCAACCACTGCACCTCTTGTAAATACGAGTCAGTGGCCAAGCGTCTGAATTTTGATCATGTGAGTTTAGGGAATGCTGCAACGGCTGTAAATGTGAAAAACTGTCTTAAGTCAGTCAATCAATCAGAATAGAGCTGGAAGGGACCTTGGAGGTCTTCCAGTCCAGCCCCCCCCCTCAAACAGGAGACCCTATGCCATTTCAGACAAATGGTGCTCCAGTCTCTTCTTAAAAACTTCCAGTGTTGGAGCATTCACCACTTCTGGTGGCAAGCTGTTCCACTGGCTAATTGTCCTCACTGTCAGGACATTTCTCCTTAATTCCAGGTTGCTTCTCTCCTCGGTTAGTTTCCATCCGTTGCTTCTTGTCCTGCCTTCAAACTTAGCTATTGCTAAGCACATTGGTTTGTGCTTAAAATTGTAAGCCGCCCTGAGTCTTCGGAGAAGGGCGGGATATAAATGGGATTTTTTTAAAAAAACGGTCGCTAAACAAATGGGTGAATGCCCTCAGAAAGAGGGCTAGTGGAAGACACAGCCTTGTTGGTTGAGACAAACAGGTGACAAAGCACCTCTGGCTACCTTGTGACAACCCCTTGGGCAGCTGCTGGTGCCGGGCAGCACAGACAAAATAAACAGCCAACAACCTCAAAGCCAGCCAGCCACACTCCCCAATGAGCATCTAAAAAGCCACATGTAATAGGCACCGTAAATGCCACACAGAACTGCACCCCACACTCTGCTAGAGAGGATTTCTGTGGGGGTTCTCCATCCTCCAGGCCCAGGTGCTTTTTCCAGGAGGCAGCTGGCCCTTCTTGCTTTTCCTTGAAGACGTTTCGCTTCTCATCCCAGAAGCTTCTTCGGCTCTGACTGGATGGTGGGGGAAACGGGAGGATTTATACTCCTTGCAGACCGCTGGTCATTTGCCTTCTTTTAGAGGGTCGCTGAGGCCACTTGTAGGTTTGTCTGTGTCCTCGGGCTCACCTGAGTGGTGCAAATGGGTGCTCCAACCCTTTCAGCGGTTCCAAGAAGACTCCACACCCCCTTGCACCACTCAGATGAGCCCGAGGACACGAGACAAACCTCCAAGTGGCCTCAACGACCCTCTCAAAGGATGCAAATGACCAGCTCTCTGCAAGGAGTATAAATCCTCCCCTTCCCCACCATCCAGTCAGAGCCGAGGAAGCTTCTGGGTTGAGAAGGGAAAGGTCTTCAAAGGAAAACAAGAAAGTCCAGTTGCCTCCTGAAAAAAGCACCTTTGGGCCTGCTAGAGAGACGTTCCTTGAGGTTGGGCTCCAGCACAAGTCCAAAAGCTGGGAAGGCTAGACCTTTTGCTCCCAGTGACTGACCCAGGTCAGATCCTGCAACCTTTCGACGTCTGTCGGAGAAGAGGCGGCTTGTCCTGAGGGAGTACTCAGCCTTTACTACTGCTTTACGGCCTCCGTTGCCCTGTGATTGTAACTGAACGTGTTTTCCCTCTGGCTTTTAAGATTCACGCCTACAATCTGGAAACCAACACGTGGGAGGAAATCCCCACCAAGCCTCATAAGAAGAAAGGTAGGCGTGTTGTCACCTGCGCTCTCACCTGGTGGGGAGGGCAGGGCCCCGTTGAAGCCCAGAGGAGGAGGAGGGAGGGTCAGAGCCTTGCAAATCGAGATGCAGAAGCATCCTTCCCAAGCATCCACTCTTCCCATTTTAGTTTTAAAAAACAAATCCCCATTTATCTGTGTAGCTGTGGGGGTCCTTGGTGCTCTCTGAGGTTGGTTGTTTCCTTGCAGACGTTTCATGACCCAGCTAGGGAACATCCTCAGTGCTAGAATGGGGGAGGGGGGGTTCATGGGGAGGAGGAAGAGAAGAGGAAAAGGAAAATGGATTGAAGGGGAGGAAGAATGGAGGAGGAGAAGAACTGAGGGGTCCTTGGTGCTCTCTGAGCTTGGTGGTATCCTTGCAGACGTTTCATAACCCAACTAGGTAACATCATCAGTGCTAGGAAGGAGTGGAAAGGAGAAGGAAGGAAGGAGGGAGGGAGGGAAGGAAGGAAGGAAGAAGGAGAAGAACTGTGGGGTCCTTGGTGCTCTCTGAGCTTGGTTGGTTCTTGCAGACGTTTTATGACCCAACTAGGGAACATCATCAGGGCTAGGAAGGAGTGGAAAGGAGAAGGAAGGAAGGAGGGAGGGAAGGAAGGAAGGAAGGAAGGAAGGAAGGAAGGAAGGAAGGAAGAAAGAAAGAAAAAGAAAGAAGAACTGTGGGGTCCTTGGTGCTCTCTGAGCTTGGTTGGTTCTTGCAGACGTTTCATGACCCAACTAGGGAACATCATCAGGGCTAGGAAGGAGTGGAAAGGAGAAGGAAGGAAGGAGGGAAGGAAGGAAGAAAGAAAGAAAGAAAGAAAGAAAGAAAGAAAGAAAGAAAGAAAGAAAGAAAGAAAGAGGAAAAAGAAAGAAAGAAAGAGAAAAAGAAAGAAGAACTGTGGGGTCCTTGGTGCTCTCTGAGCTTGGTTGGTTCTTGCAGACGTTTCATGACCCAACTAGGGAACAACATCAGGGCTAGGAAGGTGTGGAAAGGAGAAGGAAGGAAGGAAGGAGGGAGGGAGAGAAGGAAGGAAGGAAGGAAGAAAGAAAGGAAAGAAAGAAAGAAAGAAAGAAAGGGAAGAAAGAAAGAAAGAAAGAAAGAAAGAAAGAAAGAAAGAAAGAAAGAAAGAAAGAAAGAAAGAAAGAAAGAAAGAAAGAAAGAAAGAAAGAAGAACTGTGGGGTCCTTGGTGCTCTCTGAGCTTGGTTGGTTCTTGCAGATGTTTCATGACCCAACTAGGGAACATCATCAGTGCTAGGAGGGAGGGGGCTTTGCTTTCTCTATACAGGTGGCTGCTTAAACAGAGCAAACCCGACTCCTTCTAGCACTGATGATGTTACCTCAGAGAGTACCAAGGACCCCACAGTCTTCCTCCTCCTCCTCCTCCTTCCCACAAACCCCACTCCCTCCTAGCAATGAGGATATTTGGGTAATGAAACCTCTGCAGAAAAACCCCACCAAGCTGAGGGGGCACGAAGGTCCCCACGGTTCAACCCACGAGGCTACGTAAGTATATATATATTCCTTTTATTTGTGCAGCTATCAGAAATTGAAGCTGAAACCATGAATTTATTTACTTTATTTCTGAGAACAACTTTTGCAACATAGCTGGATACACAACAACTCTTTGTGGCTAATCGTTTATTATTCTGCAATAAAAATAACACTTTATAAAAAAAACATAAAGCGTGTTTTATAATGTCGTTATAAAATGTTTCATAAAACGCTTGATGAAAAATGTAGGTTTAGCCTCAGTGAAAATTTGACATGTCAGATTCTTTTTTCCCCCAATTATTAATTCAGAATTGAAAACAAATTATTCCAACTGCTTTGTTATCTAATAAAATTTGATGCCTAGAATCTTATCCCTCTTTCCAAAACAATGTCTGCTGCATAAATCGGCTCTATTTAGGCTAGCTATTAATTCAGAGAAATTTCTGCATACATTTCAAGCTGATGCTGGTGGTCTGTTCCAGTTTTTTTTTTTACTCTTTTGCTTCTACTACATCAATAAAGCTTTCCTGATGTCTATAATAAGAGTTTTCAAAATCATGTTTTAGAGAAATAGGAAATTTTCTGTCGTGGCACTCTACTTTTCTATCGGTAAAGATGGGGACGTTGCGATGTTGTCGAGCAGAGATGTCTAACCTTGACAACTTTTAAGACTTTAGACCTTCAACTCCCAGAATTCCCTAGCCATCCCCCCATGCTGGCTGGGGAATTCTGGGAGTTGAAGTCCACAAGTCTTAAAAGTTGCCTCGGTGGGACAACCGTCGTTGTACAGTTTTGCAAATTCTTAAGATGGGGGCTGATCATCAGTCAAAGAAACATCTCTTGGATCAAATAACTGACATTCAGGCTTTTGACCCACAGATTATCCTGCAGCCCGAAGATGTCATAGTTGTGTACAGATAAAAAATGGTATGAAATAGCTAACTTTGGGACAGGTGCAAGAACAGAATTTCCCATTTTGGGTGGGGGGAATTCTGACGGTTTTACGTTGTGTACTTTTTATTTTTTTTATTTATTCATCCCGCCTTTACTTTTTATTTTTATAAAGCTCAGAAAGATATTTAATCTTTCTGCTTCCTCCTCTTTTCCCCACAACAACCCTGTAAGGTGGGTTGGGCTGAAAGAGACAGACTGGGCCAAAGTCACTCAGCCGGCTTTCATGGCTAAGGCGGGACTAGAACTCACAGTCTCCTGGTGATTGGCCCAAAGCCACCCAGCCGGCTTTCATGGCTAAGATGGGACTAGAACTCACCGTCTCCTGGTGATTGGCCCAAAGCCACCCAACTGGCTTTCATGGCTAAGAAGGGACTAGAACTCACCGTCTCCTGGTGATTGGCCCAAAGCCACCCAACTGGCTTTCATGGCTAAGGTGGGACTAGAACTCACCGTCTCCTGGTGATTGGGCCAAAGCCACCCAGCCGGCTTTCATGGCTAAGGCGGGACTAGAACTCACTGTCTCCTAGTGATTGGCCCAAAGCCACCCAGCCGGCTTTCATGCTTAAGGCGGGACTAGAACTCCCCGTCTCCTGGTGATTGGGCCAAAATTACTCAGCCGGCTTTCATGGCTAAGGTGGGACTAGAACTCCCCGTCTCCTGGTGATTGGCCCAAAGCCACCCAACTGGCTTTCATGGCTAAGGTGGGACTAGAACTCACCGTCTCCTGGTGATTGGGCCAAAATTACTCAGCCGGCTTTCATGGCTAAGGTGGGACTAGAACTCCCCGTCTCCTGGTGATTGGCCCAAAGCCACCCAACTGGCTTTCATGGCTAAGGTGGGACTAGAACTCACCGTCTCCTGGTGATTGGCCCAAAGCCACCCAACTGGCTTTCATGGTTAAGGTGGGACTAGAACTCACCGTCTCCTGGTGATTGGCCCAAAGCCACCCAACTGGCTTTCATGGCTAAGGTGGGACTAGAACTCACCGTCTCCTGGTGATTGGGCCAAAATTACTCAGCCGGCTTTCATGGCTAAGGTGGGACTAGAACTCACTGTCTCCTAGTGATTGGCCCAAAGCCACCCAGCTGGCTTCTATGCCTAAGGTGGGACTAGAAGTCACCGTCTCCCAGTGATTGGCCCAAAGTCACACACACACACACCCCGGCTTCCATGCCTGAGGTGGGACTAGAATGCATGCTGACTGGGAAATGGACGGGGCACGAATCGGGCAACCCTATCCTAAGGTTGCCAATGAGAGGAGCCCTTCGGAACGCTAATTTCTCGTCCCATAATTGACATATTGGTGGGGGGGTGGGAAAACCCCTCCCGTCTTCTCTCAGATGTCTTCGTCTGCGGCGGATACAACGGCGAGGTGATCTTGGGCGACATCTGGAGACTGAGCCTGCAGACCTTCCAGTGGGTGAAGCTGCCCGCCCTGATGCCCGAGCCCGTTTATTTCCACTGCGCTGCTGTGACTCCGGTAAGAGGTTACCCCCAGCACCCCCACCCCCCCAACCCCCGGGGAAGGCAATCACACATTCACCCCTTGGTGGGCTCTCCAGACCCGCTGGCCATGCCGGGTCCTCGGAGCCTTTTGGGAAACCAAAGTCGGGGCTGATCTTACCTCTGCAGGGGTGGTGTTTCACAGGGAAGGAGCCACCACGGAGAAGGCCCTTCTTCTGGGTCCCCCCAGGTGGACCTGCTCAAGAGAGGGGAGCCATAAAACATCCCCTGCCTCCCTGCTCTGGTGGGTCAGGCGGATATAAGTGGGAAAGGACGGTCCTTCAAACAACAGGGAGGGAGCCACCACAGAGAAGGCCCTTCTTCTGGGTCCCCCCAGGTGGACCTCCTCAAGAGAGGGGACCCCTGACCCCCCTTGCCCTGATGGAACTGGGAAAAGACAGCCCTTCAAAAAAACCCGGCCTCGGGCCACGGAGGGTGAATGGGACATCCATGGCCCCACAGGCTTGTACCCAGGCCTGTAAGTCTCCACACCTTATAGACCAGTGCTTTTCAACCTTGGCAACTTTAAACTCCCAGAATTCATGGCTGGCTGGCTGGGGAATTCTGGGAGTTGAAGTCCACACATCTTAAAAAGTGTCCAGATTGGGAAACGCTGTTTTAGACCCTCACAGTTTCCATTCCTGGGCAGCTAATACAACTGCAGAATGCCAAATAGGTTTTATATATATAAGAGCCTTAGTGGAGCAGTGGGCTAATGCCTCCTTAAGTAACACCAGCTGCCTGCAATTAGTGCAGGTTCGAGTCCCACCAGGCTCAAGGTTGACTCAGCCTTCCGAGGTAGGTAAAATGAGGACCCAGATTGTTGGGGGCAATAAGCTGACTTTGTAAAAATGCCGCTTGGGAGCGGGGCGAAAGCCCTAATAATAGGCATATACATAGAATGAAGGCTACTGCTAAGCACATTGGTTTGTGCTTTAATTTGTAAGCCGCCCTGAGTCTTCAGAGAAGGGCGAGATATAAATGGGATTAAAATTAAAATTAAATTAAATTAAATTAATTATACTGTATTGTATTGTATTTATATTTTATTATATTACATTACATTACATTTATTATATACATATGCACACATACACATAAACACATATCTATAAACACATGTACATATACATATACACATATATATACACACTGTATGTGTGTATATACATATATATGTATATATATATATGTATGTGTATATATATATATATATATATATATATATATATATATATATATATATATATATATATATATACACACACACACACACTGTATGTATGTATATACACATACATATATATATACACACGCGCACACACGCACGCACATATACATATATATTTGTATATAAATGTATATATTAGGTGTTCTGCAGTTTTATTAGCTGCCCAGGAATGGAGGCTGTGAGGGTCTGAAGCAGTGTTTATATAAAAAGTAAAACTAATCAACCGCCAAAATCATTCCAAAGAGTTATAACGTTCCAGATTTTCTGAAGTCTGAATCCTGTGATAGCTTGAAGTCATTCTGCCCCCAGCCGGTGCTGGGGGGTGGGGGGCAGCAGACTTTGCTGGCCGACTTCCCCATTTCTTTTTAACATTAGCAGAGGGAGAGAATCGAGATCACGTGAAGCGTTAATACCACTTTACAAGACCTTGGTAAGGCCACACTTGGAATATTTGCATCCATTTTTGGTCACCACGATGTCAAAAAGACGTTGAGACTCTAGAAAGAGTGCAGAGAAGAGCAACCAAGAGGATTAGTGGACTGGAGGCTAAAACACATAAGGAACAGTGGCTGGAATTGGGTAGGTCTAGTTTAATGAAGAGAAGGACAAGGGGGGGACAGGATAGCAGTCTTCCAATATTTGAGGGGCTGCCCCAAAGAAGAGGCAGTCAAGCTATTCTCCAAAGCGCCCGAAGGCAGGACAAGAAGCAATGGATGGAAACTCATCAAGGAGATTAGAACTAAGGAGAAACTTCCTGACAGTGAGGACAATTAGCCAGTGGAACTCCTGGCCTCCAGAAGCAGTGAATGCTCCAACACTGGAAGTTTTTTACGAAGAGACTGGACAGCCATTTGCCTGAAAGGGTATAGGACTTCTTGCCTGAGCGGGGGGCTGGACTAGAGGACCTCCAAGGTCCCTCCCCACCCTGCCATTCTATTCTTGGGGGCTGCCAGAAGAGAGTCAGGCGGGGGGGAGGGCTTAGAAGCTTGCGAGACCCAGTTCTGACCGCATTTTTCCCCCCTTTCCTTCCGATGCCCCGCAGGCTGGCTGCATGTACGTCCACGGAGGCGTGGTGGACATTCACCGGAACAGACGGACTGGCTCTCTCTTTAAGATGTGGCTTGTGGTGCCCAGCCTGCTGGAACTCTCTTGGGAGAAGCTGCTGGTCTTCTACCCCCATTTAGCCAATCTCAGCCGCTCTCAGCTTCTGCACCTGGGACTGACCCAGGGTCTCATCGAACGTTTGAAATGAAACGTCCCGCAGGCCGGCGCGCTAATTTAAAAAAAGAAAGAAAGAAAGAAAAAGTCTTTGCCACCCCCCCTCCCCATCCCTCCCTATCCCTCCATCTGGCTCGCCCGTTCTCGTTTCCTCTTTGTGGTCCTGCGGAGAAGACACGAAGGAGGAAGAGGAGGAGGAGGAGACCCATAGCCCCCCCCACTTCTCCAGCCTTCCGCGCAAAGTACTTCAGATGCCTTTCCTGTTACCTATATATATTTTTTTCTATATTGATTTGAGAATTTATTAAACTCCGCTTCTTCTTTTTTTTTTTTTTAATTTATGGAGACCTATAAAACACATCATGAACGAAAAGCTGCTGTCGCCGAGACAATTTGTACAGGCCGTCCTCGACTTAAAACCGCGGTTCGTTTAGCGACCGGGCGAAGGCACCGGGAAAAAAAAAGAGACTCGACCGTTTTTCACACTTAAGGACCGTTGCGGGATTCCCCCACTTGGCAACCGACTCCCGGTAACAGTGTCCCGGGCTTGCGTGAATCCCCCCCCCTTTTTTTTCCCTGACGTTCCGACAAGCAAAAGTCCACAGGGGAAGCCAGATTCACCGTAACAACTGCGCGGCTCGCTTAAGCACTGTAGCAAGAAAGGTCACAAAACGGGGAAGGCTCGCCTCTCAAAAGGTCTCGCTTAAGGCCTCGTGGCCGTAAGTTGAGAACTACCTGTACTGGGTTTTCCCGCACGCTTGTAGTCACGTAAGGCGAGGATCCGGTCAACAGTCTTCCTGTTTCGGGCCTCGGTTTCTCCTTTCGTAAGAGGCGGTATCCTGCGGCGATGCTGTTTTCCTGCTTCCTAGCAGGAAATTGGAGGAACCCAGCACCGCTTTCGCTGTTCCTCGGCGGTCCTTTTACGGAGAGCGACAACAGGGGTTTGTATCGGCAATTGATTTCTCTTCCTACCAACTGGCCTTTGTTCGAAGTTTTTGCTTCGGTTATTTTTTTTATTATTTTTAAAATAAAATGTTGAAACGCCCTTCCAGTCGGACGGGGGATATTTTCTCGAAAAGAGTGTTTTGATTGACAGGTCATCCTTCCCCGGAAAAGTCGCGTCATCGCTGGTGAGCAAAAAGTCCCAGTACAGGCTAGTCCTCGACTTACGACAGTTCAAAGTTACGATGGCACCGGGGGGGGGGGGGGAAAGTGACTTGTGACCATTTTCAGAGTTACGACCGTTGGCATTCCCCAGAATCAGGTGATCAAAATTCAGACACTTATTTACAGATTCATATTTACGACGGTGGCAGCGTCCCGGAGGAACTCACGGGATCCCCGTTTTGCGACCTCCTGACAGACAAACGTCCGCGGGGGAAGCCAGATTCACTTAACAACCGGGTTACTAACTTAACCTCAGTGATTCACGTCACAGCTGTGGCGTGTGAAATGGGGCTAAACTCACTTAACAAATGTCTCACTTAGCGAACAGTTTTGGGCCCGTTTGTGGTCGTTGAGGCGAGGACGACCTGCATTGCTCTGAAGAGTTCTTGCCTTTTTTTAAAGAAAAAAACGCTGGAAAAAGAAAAACCCTCCGTGTCTTGATTGTGGTTCTGAATGTTTGTTGGAATTAATGCTGTACAATGTTAAGACTAACCTGCATCTAACCGTGGCTTGAGAAATGAGGGTTCCGATTTGGTTTTTTTAAAAAAATAACCTTGGAAAACTTGCTGGTTGTTGTTCACTGTTGTCTTTGCGACTGCCACTGTTTCTGGAACCAGTGAGGCTGGGGGAAGGGGCATCTGGGGGAGCGGGGGGTCTCCTGTGTGCAGGTAGTCCTCGATTTACAACCCTTCATTTAAGGACGGGTCAAAGTCGCAGCAGCATTGAGCAAAGCAACTGACGTTTTCCACGCTGATCACCGGTGCAGCGTCCCCAGCGTCGCGTGATCAAAATTTGAACTCGGGGCAACTGACCCGCGTTTATGATGGTTGCAGCGTCCCGGGGTCACGCAATCCCCTTTTGCCACCGTCTGACGAGCAAAATTAACGGGGGAAGCAGGATTCGCTTTGCGACCGTGTGACTAATAGCCTCAGCGATCTGCTTTGCAACCGGCAAGGACGGTTGCGCAACTGGGCAAAATTCAACGAACCTGTCTCGCTTAGCAACAAAAATTTTGGGCTCGGTTGTGACCGTAAGTCGAAGGCTACCTGTACTAGGTGAACGTCCTTTAGTTTTAATCTTATTTATTTTACTTATTGTTGACACTGTACTGTATTTCTGTGGCCTAATTTACACTCCTGTTACTCGCTTGGTTTGGACGTGGCATGTCTATAATGGGGTGGTATTTTCTGCCCCTCCACGTCCTTCGTTGGTCGTTTGAGGGCTTGCCGAAACCGTCTGCAGCTCCCAGCCCTCTCTCAGCACTTTAGAGCAGACATGTCAAACACAAGGCCCGGGGGCCGGATCCGGACCGCGAAGTGGTTTCATGTGGCCCGCGAAGCCATCCTGGAAACAGTGAGGGAACGGCCCCCACTGCCTTGGCCCTGGCCCAGAGACCCTCCTCCTGCCAGAGACCCTCAGATCTGTCCCACTCCTGCCCAGGCCCCCATAGGCCCCCTTGATGCAAACGATGTAGAGCTGGCCACGCCCACCCAGTAGGCCATACGCACTCTAGCCACGCCCACCCAGTAGGCCACGCCCACCCTGGGCATACCCACCCGGCCCCTTGAGGGCAACCGCAGTGCTGATGCGGCCCTCAATGAAATTGAGTTTGACACCCCTGCTTTAGAGAGTCAGCAAATTGCCCCCAACTATTTGGGTCCTCGTTTTACGGACCTGGGAAGGACGGAAGGCTGAGTCAACCTTGAGCCAGGATCGAACTGCTGGCAGTGGGCAGAATTAACCCGCAATACTACATTCTAACCACTGCACCATCGAGGCCTTTCTTTTTTTCCTTTCCTTTCCTTTCCTTTCCTTTCCTTTCCTTTCCTTTCCTTTCCTTTCCTTTCCTTTCCTTTCCTTTCCTTTCCTTTCGACTTAGTAACAGCGCTTAGATTTATATACCGCTCCGCAGTGCTTTACAGCCTTCTCTAAGCGGTTTACAGAGTCAGCCTGTTGCCCCCAACAATCTGGGTCCTGATTTGACCGACCTCGGAAGGATGGAAAGCCGAGTCAACCCTGAGCCGGTCAGGATCGAACTGCTGGCAATGAGCAGAATTAACCTAAATTACTCCACTCCCTTGCTTCGTCTAACCACCCTTCACTCCCTGGTAGACAAGACGGATGGGTCCTGAAGACCACCTTTTCACTGCAGCTGGGTACGGCTAGTCTAGTGAAAAGAAGAATCAGAGGGGACATGATAGCAGTGTTCCTGTATTTGAGAGGCTGCCACAAAGAAGAGGGTGTGTGTGTGTGTTTCCAAAGCGCCCGAAGGCAGGACGAGAAGCAACAGATGGAAACTAATCAAGGAGAGAACCAAACCTAGAACGGAGCGGAGTGACTTGCTTCGGACGTTGTGGGCGCTCCAAGACTTGGAACCTTTTTAAGAAGAGACTGGACATATGTCTGAAATGGTATAGGGTCTCCTGCTTGGGCTAGAAAACCTGCAAGGTCCCTTCCAACACTGACATTCCATTATTCTCTTCATGGGATAATCAGCTTAACAACCAGCACAACGTACGACCGTAATTCCCGGTTCAATTACAGCCATAAACTGAGGACTACCTGCACGATGCCAGAAATAGGCCGTGGGAGGACACGCCGATTCTACATCACCTCTTAGAGCATGGGTCTCGGACCTTGGCTGCTTTACGACTTGGGGACTTCAACTCCCAGAATTCCCAAGGAATTCTGGGAGTTGAAGTCCCCAAGTCGTAAAGCGGCCAAGGTCCGAGACCCCTGTCTTCAAGAGTGTTCTCCCGTGATGGCTACGAAGTGAAAGATACCATCCCCAACGCACTCCGAAGACAACGTTCAAAATCGGCTTCCTTTATTTCATGCTCTGTCTCAAGATCGGGGGCGGTTCTCAGGGTATGTGTGTGTGTGTGTGTGTCTGTGTTTGCCTGCAGCAGGGGCCGCACGACAAAAGCCTGAGGTAGCTACAGTGAAACGGCAGCACGTCCCTAATCCGTGTTAAAAATCGTCAGCACACTTGTCCGTTGGAGGCATCCGCATTGCTGCTTTGCTGCACCGAAACTCTCTTCGTTGGTCACCAGGAGTGGGCCAGCGTCTTTGGCTGCTGCTACAGCTTTTCCATACAGGAAGGACTCCCGAGAGGCTCAAGAGCTGGAAAAGGTCAATGGCTGCCTTGGAGACAAATCTAAAAGGGTGCTAATTAAAGTCTGTCCTAAGCACCTCCCGACCAGACAGTCATTGCTCAGACAGAAGCGCTCGCGGGAAGCGACTGCTATGCCAGGAGGCAGGAATAGGGAAGCCCAGCGTCGTGTCAGCTCAGCAGCCAGCAGGAGAAGGGGCAAAATAATACACTGCCAGGAGGATAAAATAGACCGTCACCAACACGGTACCTGGGTGGGAGAGAGACAACAGCATGGATAAGTTACGGGAGATGAGTAGCCCCCTCCTCAGCCATGGACGTTGGGTGACTGAAGCAGCCATTCTCAGCCTGAGGTATCTCAAGGACGTTTAGCAACAGCACTTACATACTGCTTCACACTGCTTGACAGTCCTCTCTAAGCGGTTCACAGAGTCAGCCCGTTGCCCCCCAACAATTTGGGTCCCCATTTTACCAACCTGGGAAGGACGGAAGGCTGTGAGTCAACCTTGAAATGGTCAGGATCAAACTGCTGGCAGCGGGCAGAGATTGCTTGCAATACTGCATTCTAACCACTATGCCACCACAGCTCCTTCCTTCCTTCCTTCCTTCCTTCCTTCCTTCCTTCCTTCCTTCCTTCCTTCCTTCCTTCCTTCCTTCCTTCCTTCCTTCCTTCCTTCCTTCCTTCCTTCCTTCCTTCCTCTCCCTTCTAGCACTGATGATGTTCCCTAGTTGGGTCATGAAACGTCTGCAAGAAAACCACCCAGCTCAGAGAGCACCAGGGACCCCACAGCTCCTTCCTTCCTTCCTTCCTTCCTTCCTTCCTTCCTTCCTTCCTTCCTTCCTTCCTTCCTTCCTTCCTTCCTTCCTTCCTTCCTTCCTTCCTTCCTTCCTTCCTTCCTTCTAGCACTGATGATGTTCCCTAGTTGGGTCATGAAACGTCTGCAAGAAAACCAAGCTCAGAGAGCACCAGGGACCCCACAGTTCCTTCCTTCCTTCCTTCCTTCCTTCCTTCCTTCCTTCCTTCCTTCCTTCCTTCCTTCCTTCCTTCCTTCCTTCCTTCCTTCCTTCCTTCCTTCCTCCCTCCCTCCCTCCCTCCCTCCCTCCCTTTTTATCAATAGCACTTACAACCCATTCTGAGTGGTTTACAGAATCAGCCTGTTGCCCCCCTCCCCAAATAATCTGGGTCCTCAATTTACAGACTGGAAGGATGGAAGGCTGATCCATCTTGAGCCGGTCAGGATCAAACTCCAGGCTGTGAGCAGAGTTTGCCTGCAATACTGCATTCTAGCCACTGCGCCACCATGGCCCTTCCTTCCTTCCTTTCATTCCTTCCTTCCTTCTTAGCAATAGTGCTTAGACTTATGTACCGCTCCACAGTGCTTTACAGCCCTCTCTCAGCGGTTTACAGACTCTCCCTTTTAGCACTGATGGTGTTCCCTACTTGGGTCATCAAACATCTGCAAGAAAACCACCAAGCTCAGAGACCACCAAGGACCCTGCAGTTCTTTTCTTCCTCCTCCCTTTCTGGAAAAGTTCTCACCTTGGAAGTAATCACACTTGCCATCCATGAAGATGTAATTCATGAGGACCACACTGAACATGCTGGCGTAGACATGGAGGTCGCTGAAGACCAGGATGAAGTCGGTGGGCTGTTCCAAAGGAAAGGAACAAATCAATCTGCAGGCAGCCCCAAGGACTGAGGGCTGAAATTTAATTTTTAATTTAATTTAATAATATTTATATACCGCCCTTCTCCCTGAGGACTCAGGGCGGTTCACAGGGCAGAATAAAATACCAAATACAAACATTAAAAAAGATTAAATGATTGCCCAAATTAAAACAATAGGAATACAATTCTAAAAACCCCAAGATAAAATTAAGACACCCAAAAATAGAACAACCCCACCGATCCCCATCAGGCTAGGCCGGCTTGAACAAACAAAAACGTCTTGAGATCGCGACGAAAGGAGCGAAGATCGGGCGCCATCCGGAGCTCTACCGGTAGCTGATTCCACAGCTCCGGAGCGCCCACAGAGAAGGATCTCCCCCTGGGGGCCACCAATCGACATTCTCTGATCGGTGGCACCCTGAGGAGACCCTCTCTGTGGGAACGCACAGGGCGCAGGGAGCTTGATGCCGGCAGCAGATGTTCCCTAAGGTACTCCGGCCCCATGCCATGAAGGGCTTTGAACACCGTTACCAGTACCTTGAATCTCACCCGGAAGACAACTGGCAACCAATGCAGCTCACGGAGCAGAGGTGTGACATGGGAGTATCGGGAAACTCCCAACACAACTCTCGCGGCTGCATTCTGTGCCAGTTGGAGCTTCCGGGTGGTCCTCAAGGGCAGCCCCATGTAGAGAGCATTGCAGTAGTCCAGTCGAGAGGTCACGAGCGCGTGAGTGACCGTGCATAGATCATCCCGGCTTAGATAGGGCCGCAACTGGCGCACCAGGCGAACCTGGGCGAAAGCCCCCCTAGTCACGGCTCCTATGTGGTCTTCCAGAGTGAGCCGTGAATCTAGGAGGACTCCCAAGTTGCGAGCCCTATCTACGGGGGGTAATAATTCACCCCCCATAGCGAGAGGTGGAATGTCCGAATAAACCTGGGATGAAGGTATGCAAAGCCACTCGGTCTTGTCGGGGTTGAGTTGAAGTCTGTTCCTCCCCATCCAGACCCGAACCGCCTCCAGGCAACGGGACATCACGGTGAGGGCATCACTGGGGTGGTTTGGGGTCGAAAAGAAAAGTTGGGTATCATCAGCATACTGATGATACCCAACTCCAAAACCACGAATGATCTCACCCAGCGGTTTCATATAGATGTTGAACAGGAGAGGCGAGAGGACCGACCCCTGAGGAACTCCACAAATGAGAGACCTCGCGGTCGACCTCTGCCCTCCTGCCAACACCGACTGCGAACGTCCCTGGAGATAGGAGGAGAACCACTGTAAGACTGTGCCTCCCACTCCCAATCCCCTGAGACGCCGCAGCAAGATACCATGGTCGATGGTATCGAAAGCCGCCGAGAGGTCTAATAGGACTAGAACAGAGGCTGCCTTTCCTTTTACAATATATTTAAATTAAAGTTGCCAAACTTTAATAAGACAAAACTAAGAAAATATAAAAAGCATAGGTAGTCCTCGACTTACGACCATTCGGCCGCCATTTAAAATTAAAATGCTGAACGAAGGGACACAGGACTCCCCCACCACCTAAACCTATCCCCCAGTCATGAATATCATGTTTCTGACAGATGAAACTCTTCAAAAGAACTTTTGAGGCATCGTTTACCTTAAAGGATCTTTTATTCGAGTAGCAGAATATCGGCACTGCATAATCAAAGCCAAAAACTGAATTCCCCTCCCCTGGGCACCTGGTATCAAAGCACAATTCCCTCCTCCAATTAACAGTCATAAATCACACACCCCAATTAGGTGGAAGGGCGGGCTTCCTCTCCAGCTCTCCAGCCCGCCAATTCTTTATCAGCTCTGGACTCAGTAACCTTGATTCTCACACTACGTTTAGTGTTGTTATGTGTAGCTCGACTCTCATTCATATCCCCCCCCAGCATCATCTAACTCTAAAAGCGAAAGGGAAAAGATGGCTACATTTCTATCTGTTATCAATGCGCTGACAATGCGATTGGAATCATGTGATTGTCATTTGCAACCTTCTCTACAAGGATCTGAGCTTCTCTGCAGCCCAGCCCTGTGGCTCCCATCTCCCTTCGGCAGGCAGTTCTTTAGCTTCATCCACTTACCAACCGTGCCTGGGAAAAACCAGGTTGTGGTTCTAAAGTGAGGTCACCTTATGACCTGATTTATGACTGCCAGTACTTAATTCTGGGCTTGGTTACGGTCATAAGTTGACTTACCGGAAAAGAAAAGGGGGACAAAAGGGACAAAAGAACGGACAAGAAAGGGACGAAACGTGAAAGACGACTCCCACCTCTCTCAAGACATATATAAATTATGCTTTAGCTTGGCTAGATTGATGTCGGGCTCCAAAAACCAAGAAAAGACATCTTGTGATTCTTCCAAGCAGATTTCCTCATTCTTCCTCACCCTTAGACAGTATCTTGCCAAACTAAAGCACGCTAGCACAGCGATAAAGTGTGTACTCTGGGAACTACTGAGGAGGAGCTGTCTTCACCCTCTTTCTCACACACAAACTGAATTTCACTGTCTCTTGCTCCTCTAGAACGCAGCCCCTCCCTCCTGAGACTCCAGATAGGGAGGGAAGGGAGGAGAGAAGGGAAAGGGAGGGAACATCATACTCCCCAAACCAAGAGAGACACAGCCAACTAAAGCATGCTAACATCCCATAAAGCTTTTACTCTGGGAACTATTGAGGAGGAACCATCTTCACCCTCTTTCTCACACACAAACTATCTGAACTTACAGTAGTTGTCTTTTGCTCCTTTAGAATGCAGCCCCTCCCTCCTCAGACTCCAGATAGGGAGGGAAGGGAGGAAAGAAAGAGAAAGAAAGAAAGAAAGAAAGAAAGAAAGAAAGAAAGAAAGAAAGAAAGAAAGAAAGAAAGAAAGAAGAGAGAAAAAGAAAGAAAGAAGAAAGAAAGAAAGAAAGAAAGAAAGAAAGAAAGAAAGAAAGAAAGAAAGAAAGAAAGAAAGAGAAAGAAGAAAGAAAAAGAAAAAAGAGAAAGAAAAAGGAAGAGAAAAGGAAGGAAGGAAGGAAGGAAGGAAGGAAGGAAGGAAGGAAGGAAGGAAGGAAGGAAGGAAGGAAGGAAGGTAGGTCAGTATCCCGAAACCAGGAAAGACACCGCCAACTAAAGCATGCTAACACCTCATAAAGCTTTTACTCTGGGAGCTATTGAGGAGGACCTGTCTTCACCCTCTTTCTCACACACCAACTGTCTGAGCTTCACTGTCTCTTGCTCCTCTGGAATGCACCCCTTTTCCAGGGTGACGAGTAGAGACCCAGACTGAGACTCAGAAAGACGGGCCCCATTCCCAGGAACTGTAGAGAGGGAAGGCCTCCCTCTCTGAAAGACAGTGGATCTCTCGCAGACCCTCCCCTCTTACTCACGTAAAACACGGTGAAGAGCACCAGGATGGGTATCTGTAACATGCAGACTTGCACCGCGATGCAGTTCCCGATCTCAATGCTTCAAAAGGAGGACACAGAGGAGGACATGGGTGAGGCACAGCTCATAGACAGTGGACAGGCTTGCTTCCCATCATCCCCTGCCACCTGAGTCCCTGCTTGGGCAAGGACATCCCCCAGCTGGATTTGTACACTTCTGGTTCCCAACCATTTCCATATTTAGCATTTTGATGGGGCATGCATTGATATCTGTGGGTAGCATAAGATCTATCTTCCCCATGAAAGGAAATCTGTAAGGTGGGTTGGGCTGAGAGTGAGTGACAGCCTTAACAGCAGCCAGGGAGCTGCTGTGGCTTATGGGGGATTTGAACCCATTACTTGACGGACCGTCTTTCCCAAGTTAGAGCTACCCAACCCACCAGAAGTGGTGAGGTAGGGGATGTTACAAGTCCCTTTTCTTAAGGAGGTCCATCTGGTGGACCAAGAAGGGCCTTCTCCGTGGTGGCTCCCTTCCTATGAAACATCATCCCTGCAGAGACAAAATTGTCACTGCACTTTACACTCTTCCGAAAAGCCACATTTGGAATTCTGCATCCAGTTTTGGTCGCCACGATATAAAAAAAAAGATGTTGAGGCTCTAGGAAGAGTGCAGAGAAGAGCAACAAAGATGATCAGGGGGCTGGAGGCTAAAACATACGAAGAACGGTTGCACAAATTGGGTATGCTAGTTTAATTAAAAGAAGGACTAGGGGGGGACAGGATAGCAGTCTTCCAGTTTCTGAGGGGCTGCCCCAGAGAAGAGGCAGTCAAGCTATTCTCCAAAGCGCCTGAAGGCGGGACAAGAAGCAACGGATGGACACTCATCAAGGAGAGAAGCAACTTGGAATTAAGGAGAAACTTCCTAACAGTGAGAAAAATTAATCAGTGGAACAGCTTGCCTACAGAAGTTGTGGGTGCTCCAACACTGGAAGTCTTGTAAGAAGAGATTGGACAACCATTTGGTGGAAATTGTAGACAGTCCCCTGCTTGAGCATGGGGTTGGACTAGAAGACCTCCAAGGTCCCTTCCAACTCTGTTATTCTGGCCCCGAACACCTGGTTTTGCATCAGGCCTGGGGACACCAGGGAGATAGGAGCCTATCAAGTGGCTAGTTTGAATGTTATCACTGGTGTGGGGGGTTTATTGGGGTTTGTATTGGGGTTTTATTTCTGTAAGTCACTCGGAGTCGTCATGAGTCCGTTGGGCAGCCATATCTGTCAACTGTCCAGTTGGCATTTCCAGGGGGGAAAAAAACTCCTGGAAAAATGATTTTATCAAGAGCATTTTACTGAAAGTTTACATTGGCACAGAAGAAGCAAACCAGCTCTGGTTTTCCCGCGCGAAGGCTTGCTTAGTCAAATGACAGACTTCCTTCACCCCCACCCAGTCAGTGTTCACATTGTCTAATAAATTAATAATAATAATAATAATAATAATAATAATAATAATAATAATAATAATAATAATAATAATAAAGTTGGAAGGGACCTTGGAGGTCATCTAGTCCAACCCCCTGCTCAGGCAGGAAACCTTATACCATTTCAGACAAATGGCTGTCCAGTCTCTTCTTAAAAACCTCCAGTGTTGGAGCATTCACAGCTTCTGAGGCAGGTAGTTCCACTGGTTAATTGTCCTCACTGTCAGGAAGTTTCTCCTTAGTTCCAGGTTGCTTCTCTCCTTGACTAGTTTCCATCCGTTGCTTCTTGTCCTGCTTTCAGGTGCTTTGGAGAATAGCTTGACTGCCTCTTCTTTGGGGCAGCCCCTGAGAGATTGGAAGACTGCTATCATGTCCCCCCTCGTCCTTCTCTTCATTAAACTACACATACCCAATTCCAGCAACCGTTCCCTATAGTAGTCTTACTATTATGGAAACAGTCCTCTTCTCCTCTGAGTGGCCTTGACACTTGGTTGCCTAGACGTCACCCCTCCCACCTTTGCATTCCATTGTGAAGATTTGAGCAAAAGAGAAAACGTAGGTGAAAAGGCAAATTGGTCTTGACAATATCTAATTTTCTTAATAAACCTCAGCCCCTCCATATCTATTTCTGATTGCTCACGTCTTCTCAAAGTGGCCAAGGTCGAGAAACATTGACCTAACGCAATGCCAAGAGACAGATACACTCAAAACCAAAGTGGTCTTCCAAGGGGGACATCACAAGTGTCCTTATCAGATCGGCAACCTCGTAGAAGAAGGCGCCTACCTCAAGCTGAGATTGTTCTGCAAAGCAAACTGGATTCCGTTGATCAGTTCTGGAATCTCGGGCACCATGGCCAGCACAGTCACCCCGATGAAGTACTGGAAGAACAAGGTAAGAGTTCAAGGTTAGATCCACCTTGGCATCCAGGATCAATCACTACCGTTCAACAAAGGGCTGGACAAGTGACTTTTCAGCAGACTTCACAGCACAGTTTTCCAGACAACTAACAGTAATAATGTTATCAACCAAGGAGAATGTTTGTAGCTCAGCGTGAACTGTGGGGTCCTTGGTGTTCTCTGAGCCGGGTGGTTTCCTTGCAGACGTTTCATGACCCAACTAGGTAACATCACCAATGCTAGAAGGCAGTGGGGTTTGCAGAGAGGAGGAGGACGATGATGACTGTGGCATTCTCGGTGCCTTCTGAGCTGGGTGGTTTTCTTGAAGGCATTTCATGACCCAACTAGGTAACATCATCAATGCTAGAAGGGAGAGAGATTTGTGGAGAGGAGGAGGAGGAAGAGCAGGAGGAGGAAGAGGAGGCGGAGCAGGATGACTATTGTGGGGTCCTTGGTGGTGAGCTTGGTGGTTTTCTTGCAGATGTTGCAATGATCAATGCTCTGGCATTGATGATGTTACCTAGTTGGGTCATGAAACGTCTGCAAAAAACCCACCCATCTCAGAGAGCACCAAGGACCCCACAGTTGTCGTCGTCGTCGTCGTTGTCCTCCTCCTCCTCCTCCTCCTCCTCCTCCTCCTCCTCCTCCTCCTCCTCCTCCTCCTCCTCCTCTCCACAAACCCCACTCCCTTCTAGCACTGATGATGTTACCTAGTTGGGTCATGAAACTTGTGTAAGAAAAGAACCCAGCTCAGAGAGCACCAAGGACGCCACAGTCGTCGTCTTCCTCCTCCTCCTCCTCCTCTCCACAACCCCCCCTCCCTTCTAGCAGTGATGATGTTACCTAGTTGGGTCATGAAACATCTGCCAAAAGACCACCCAGCTGAGAGAGCACCAGGGACCCCACAGGTGATCTATTTACCTGGAAACGACGAGACTCCCCCGGCAACTGGTCACTCTGACCTCCCACCAGTCGGGCACCTTCTGGAGAAGCCCCCCGGGGACTCCCCACAGGCCCTCCCCCTCCTTACCTGAGAAATGGGGGAGTGGTTCAGAATGGGGCTGATGTGCTCGGTGGCCAGGTCGGCGCAGGCGGACATGCCTAGGGTGGCCACCAGGAGAATGACCATGGCTCTCCAGCGGGACCAGTGGACCACGGCGCTGTGATGGTGACCAGGCACTGCAAGGAAGCCGGAAAAGATTCCTCGGGCTGGGCTTGATTGCAGCTTCCCTCACCTCTGGCTCAACACGGACCCCCACCCCCACCAGGAAAAGTTTACCAATAAACAGCGCCCCCAAAAGTTTATTTCTGCAGTGGAGGGGAGAGCCTTTGGGGATGTTTAAGGAAGGCAGGGCCGAGGTCATAAGTGGAGCCAGGAGGAAAGTCTGACTCAAGAGGCTCAAGATGGACAAGTCACTTCAACACACCTGTGTGGCCCTGCCCCCAAAAGGTACAAGCAGTCCCTGACTTACAACGGTATGTTTAGTGACTGTTCAAAGTCACAGACTTTGGAGAAGTAAAAAGTTGAGGTTCATCAGAATGGAATGGAAAGGAATGGAATGGAATAGAATAGTGGAATCAAATAAGAATAGAATAGAAGAATAGAATAGAATAGAATAGAATAGAATAGAATAGAATAGAATAGAATAGAATAGAATAGAATAGAATTAGAATTAGAATTAGAATTAGAATTAGAAATAGAAATAGAAATAGAAATAGAAATAGAAATAGAAATAGAAAATATGGAATGGAATGGAATGGAACCCAGATTGTTGGGGGCAATGAGCTGACTTTGTAATAATGCCGCTTGGGGGTGGGGCGAAAGCCCTAATAAGCAGGCATATACATAGAATGAAGGCTATTGCTAAGCACATTGATTTGTGCTTTAGATTGTAAGCCGCCCTGAGTCCTCGGAGAAGGGCGGGATATAAATGGGATTAAAATAAAAATAGAATAGAATAGAATAGAAAATATGGAATGGAATGGAATGGAATGGAATGGAATGGAATGGAATGGAATAGAATAGAATAGAATAGAATAGAATAGAATAGAATAGAATAGAATAGAATAGAATAGAATAGAATAGAATAGAAAATATGGAATGGAATGGAATGGAATAGTGGAATCAAATAAGAATAGAATAGAACAGAATAGAATAGAATAAAAATGGAATGGAATGGAATAGAATAAAAATAGAATAGAACAGAATGGAATGGAATGGAATGGAATGGAATAGAATAAAAATAGAACGGAATGGAATGGAATGGAATGGAATGGAATGGAATGGAATAGAATAAAAATAGAATGGAATGGAATGTAATAGAATAAAAATAGAATGGAATGGAATGGAATGGAATGGAAAAATAGTGGAATCAAATAAGAACAGAACAGAACAGAACAGCAGAGTTGGGACCTTGGAGGTCTTCTAGTCCTGCTCAGGTTGCATGTTATTATTTTATTCTACGGCCCCAAAACAAGTCAGAAGTCAATGCTTTTCTTTTTCTCCCCCCCCCCTTTACCCTGCACTCTCCTGTTTTACTTTTCCTCCCCGTTTCCCCATTATTTTCATTTTTCTTTGCGTTGCTGTGTATTTCGTATTTTGATTAAACTCAATAAAAATACGGGGGGGGGGGAAATATTGCGATGCTAAGCCGAGGACTCCCTGGAGTTCAAGAACAATACCCCTCCTGGCACCCAGGAAATGTTGGGGGGGGGCCCTCAGCACACCTTAGAAGAAAGGGGTTGCAACGAGTGAGGAAGAGCTTAAGACAGCCAAGATAGAGGGGGTCCTCGTTTAGCGACTGGCGCCATCAAGGCCAAAACAACTTACTGGGGCAGTCGCTGATGAGGATGTCGTAGATGTGGGAGTGGGTCTTCAGGGTGAAGATGAGCCCAATGAAGTACGCGGCTGGGAGCATCAAAGACACCGTGTAGACCAGGGGCCTGCCACACAGAAAGCAATACACAGAATAACAGAACTGGAGGGGGCCTCAGAGGTCATCTAGTCCAACCCCCTGCCCAGGCAGAAGACCTGATACCATTTCAGACAAGTGGCTGTGCGGACTCTTCATGAAAGTCTCCAAGGGCTTTATATAAAAAAAAATAAAAGAAATAATAAAAAAATAAAATAAAATAAAATATAAAATAAAATAAAATAAAAACAATAAAAATAATAAAATAAAATAAAAATAATAAATAAAATAATAAAAAAGAAATATAAAATAAAATAAAAATAATAAAATATAAAATAAATACAAAATAAAATAAAATAATAAAAAAGAAATATAAAATAAAAGAAATAAAGAAATATAAAATAATAATATAAAATATAAAATAAAAACTAAATAAAAATAAAAAAAATAATATAAAATAAAATAAAATAAAAATAATAAAATAATATAAAATAAATATAAAAGAAAAGAAAAATAATAAAATAAAATAAATATAAAATGAATAAAATAAAATATAAATAAAATAAAATAAAACAATAAAATAAAATAAAATAAATATAAATAAAAATAAAACTTCCCAGCAAGGGATACTCACTCGATATGGCTATAGTACAGAGTCCCGTTGTTCTCCATCTGCCAAGACAGAAGAGGGGGGGGTCAGGGATGCCCAGTCAGAGGCATCTGAACGTCTGAACCTCCTTTGACCCCCAAAACAACCCAGCAGGTCTTATGCTTCTTGGCTGACTGGTTCATGCCCACTTACCTGACCTCCCGTTTAGACTACTGCAACGCTCTCTACATGGGGCTGCCCTTGAGGACCACTCGGAGGCTTCAACTGGTGCAGAATGCGGCCGCACGAGTTGTGTTGGGAGTCTCCCGATACTCCCATGTTACACCTCTACTCCGCGAGCTGCATTGGCTTCCGGTTGCCCTCCGGGTGAGATTCAAGGTGCTGGTGATGACCTATAAAGTCCTGAATGGCTTGGGTCCGGGATATCTGAGGGAACACCAGCTGCCGGCATCAAGTTCCCTTCGTCCAGTGCGCTCACACAGGGAGGGTCTTCTCAGGGAGCCGCCGGTAAAAGATTGCCGGCGGATAACACCCAGGGATAGGGCCTTCTCAGTGGGTGCGCCTGCCCTCTGGAACCAGCTGCCCGTGGAGCTCAGGACTGCCCCTGACCTGCGTTCATTCCACCGGGGCCTGAAGACCTGGCTCTTTGAGCTCTCCGGCCCAGGCTGAGAATTTTTAACTGGGGTTTTTATTTTCAGGGATAATTTAATCTTTTTAATTGTCTTTTAACTTTTGTATTTTGTATTGGTGTGATTTTAAAATGCCCTGTAAACCGCCCTGAGTCCTTCGGGAAAGGGCGGTATATAAATCTAATAAAATTAAAATTAAATTAAATTAAAATTAAGACCCTCAGGGGTGTCAGGACTACAAATGCAAGCCTCCCCAGCCCAGCTGGGAACTGCCATCCCCAGGCGTTTGGGCGAAGGCGCCAAGGCTGGACCCGACTTCGGGGTCTCTGTTCTCATTCGGTGCTCAAAGGGAGCGGGCCTTGCTTGCTCGGATGTGCAAAACCCCTGGGAAGGTCGTGCTCACCAAATCGAAGTGACAGCTCTGGCAGACATAGTGCCCGGGTAGTTCCTGGGTAAAATTCTGGCATTCCCCGCAGATCAGCCTTCCGTAGACTTTGGAGAAGAGAGTTGGCGCAAACACACCTGGCAGGTAAGAGAAACTGATGGGAAACATCCACGTGTGATGCCAGACTGGAGGGCAAAACCAGCCAGATCACAGGGCAATGGCTTACCCCCCCCCTCCTCTCTCTCTCTCTCTCTATCTCTATCTCTATATCTATGTATCTATCTATCTATCATCTATCTATCTATCTATCTATCTATCTATCTATCTATCTATCTATCTATCTATCTATCTTTCATCATCCCTCTCTGTATCTGTCTGTCTGTCTCTCTCTCTGTCTCTAACCTATTTATATCTATCTATCTATCTATCTATCTATCTATCTATCTATCTATCTATCTATCTATCTATCTATCAACTATCTATCATATCTATCACCCAGCCAGCCATCCAATCATCAATCTATCCATCTATCATAACTATCTATCATATCTATCTTCCATCCATCCATCCATCCAATCATCCATCTATCTGTCTCTGTCTGTCTATCTATCTATCTATCTATCTATCTATCTATCTATCTATCTATCTATCTATCATCTATCTATCTATCTATCTATCATCCATCCATCCATTCATCAATATGTATTTCAATTATTATTAGTAGTAGTTTTTCTATTAAGGATCCTTTGACACTGACCTTTTCCACCTAGAAACACATCCATTAAAGAAAGGCCGGACATGCTTTCAGCTCAAAATGTGATCTTTCAGCTCAGCATTTTGAATCTGGAATCATTTGCGCTTCCTTATCAAAATGAGGATGGGAAACGGGGTTTGGACCCCCGCAGAGCTCACCTCCCACCGACAGGAAGAGGAGCGCAGAGCTGATCCCGGCCGATCGGCTGTTGAACCGTTGCTCTTGATGTCGGATGCCGCCGATCACCATGCAGAGTCCCTGTGAGAGAGAAGGAGAAGCAGATTTGACCTCCTGGGCTGGGTTGGGATCCAGCAACATCCTGCAAAGGACTCAAACTCAGATTATCTACAACCAACAGATGCCCAGCAGGATTGGAGGGAAGCTCTACCCAAAACTATGGAAATAGGAGGTGGAGAGGTTTGAATCCCACTCCCTTCTAGCATGGATGATGTTCCCTAGTTGGGTTATGAAACGTCTGCAAGAAAACAACTCAGCTCAGAGAGCATCAAGGACCCCACATCATCTTCTTCTTCTTCTTCTTCTTCTTCTTCTTCTTCTTCTTCTTCTTCTTCTTCTTCTTCTTCTTCTTCTTCTTCTTCTTCTTCTTCTTCTTCTTCTTCTTCTTCCTCTTCCTCTTCCTCCCCCTCCTCCCCCTTCTCATGATGATCCCTAGTTGGGTTATGAAACGTCTGCAAGAAATGTCCCCAGTTGTCCTTCTTCTCCTTCTCTTCCTCCTTCTTCTTCTCCTCCTCCTCCTCCTCCTTTCATTCCTTCTCCTCCTGTCTTCCCTTTCTCTTTCTCCTTCTCCTCCTCCTCCTCTCCTCATCAATCCTCGCTCTCTTCTAAAACCACCAAGCTCAGAGAGCACCTAGGGCCCTCCCCGAGCTACCAATGTTCCCTTCTGTTCTGTGTCAGCTACAGCATTCCAATCCACTTTCCGCAATCGAATCCCCAAAATGGACCGGAGGCCACATGGAAAGGAGCTCAAGGCCCAGGCTCACCGGGATGAAAAGGACGCAGCCCAGGAGAGTCCCGGTGAGGGCAGACTTGACGATCTCCTCGTAGCACTTGTTCTTCTCGCGAGCCCCCTTGATGAGGGCCGTGATGTAGAAGGTGAGTTCGGTGATGGAGCCAAAGGTGGCGTTGACCACGGCCCCCACGGCAAAGTTGCTTTGTGCCGAAATGCTGGAGGAGAAAGAGGAAGAGTTCTTACGGACACAGTTGAGGGCCAGATCTTGAGGCTCTGCCTAGATTCCTCAAGGAAGAGAATAACAGAGTCAGAAGAAGACCTTGGAGGTCTTCTAGTCCAACCCTCTGCTCAAGCAGGAGAGCCCCTAGACCATTTCAGACAAATTGTGCTCCAAGCTCTTCTTAAAAACTTCCAGTGTTAGAGCACCCACAACTTTTGGAGATAAGCTGCTCCTTCCTTCCTTCCTTCCTTCCTTCCTTCCTTCCTTCCTTTCCTTCCTTCCTTCCTTCCTTCCTTCCTTCCTTCCTTCCTTCCTTCCTTCCTTCCTTCCTTCCTCCCTCTCTCCCTCCCCACCTTCTTCCCTCCCTCCCTCCCCTTCCTTCCATTCTTCCTTCCTCCCCTTCCTTCCTTCCTTCCTCCCTCCCCTTCCTTCCATTCTTCCTTCCTCCCCTTCCTCCCTCTCCTTCCTTCCTTCCTTCCTCCCTCCCCTTCCTTCCATTCTTCCTTCCTCCCCTTCCTTCCTCCCTCTCCTTCCTTCCTTCCTTCCTTCCTCTTCCTTCCTTCCTTTTCTTCCTCCCTCCCTCCCCACCTGTTCCTTCTTCCCTCCCCTCCCCCCTTTCCTTCCTTCCTTCCCTTCCTTCCTCCCTCCCTCCTTTCCACCCATCAGTCCATCCATCCATCCAACCAATCTGTCTGTCTGTCATGTATTTTATCTATCTCAGAATTATAGAATCATAGGGCTGAAAGGGACTATCTATCTATCTATCTATCTATCTATCTATCTATCTATCTATATCTACTTATCTATGTATCTATGTATCTATCATCTATTTATCTTTACTTATGTATGTATCTATCTATCATCTATCTATCTATCTATCTATCTATCTATCTATCTATCTATCTATCTATCTATCTATATCTACTTATCTATGTATCTATGTATCTATCATCTATTTATCTTTACTTATCTATGTATGTATGTATGTATGTATGTATGTATGTATGTATGTATGTATCTATCTATCCATCTATCTATCTATCTATCTATCTATCTATCTATCTATCTATCTATCTATCTATCTATCTATCTATCTATCTATCTTCAATCAATTTTCAATCAATTTAATCAGTATAGAACTGGAAGGGATCTTAGAGGTCTTCTAGTCCAACCCACTGCTCAAGCAGACCACCTGCCTATCCCATTTCAGACAACTGGCTGTCCAGTCTCTTCTCATCAGTGACGGAGCACCCACAAGCTGTTCCACCCGTTTACTGTCCTCACTGTCAGGACGTTCCTCCTTAGTTCGAGATTGGGAGAGGGAGAAGACGGAGGACCATCCATGTGGACAAATGTCCCTGACCTTTGACCCAAGGAGGCACTGAAGGGTCAGTCTGACATCCAGCCCTTTGGCTCGACCATTAGATAATCCGACGGCCTTGCTCTGCAAAACAGGACGCTACACAGGTAGTCCCCGACTTACGGCCACAATGGAGCCCCCAAACTTCTGCGGCCTAAGCAAGACAGTTGGTTTGAGTTTTGCCCCGTTCTACAGCCCTTTTCTCGCCGCTGCTCTTAAGTGCATCATGCAGTTGTTAAATTAGTAAGACAGTCGTTAAGTGAGTCCAGCGTTCCCCACGGACTTGGCTTGTCAGAAGGTCACAAAAGGGGAACCACATGACCCCGGGGGGGGGGGGCCTGCTGCGACCGTCATTAATACGAGTCGGTGGCCAAGAGTCCGAATTTTGATCACGTGACCCTGGGGATGCCGCAACGGTCTTCAGTCTGAAAAACGGTCGTACGCCCCATTTTTCGGTGCCGTTGTGACTTCGATGGGTCATTAAACGGACTGTTCCAAGTCGAGGACTCCCCCTGTACTAGTCACATTTATGACTGCAGCTGAGCCTAACATTTCTGTCGCTAAGCAAGACAGTTATTAAGCGAATTTTGCCCTGTTTTACAACCTTTCTTGAGACCGTCGTTAAGCAAATCGCTGCAATTTTTAAGTTTCAGTCCCGCGTGGACTTTCTGCTGGTCAGAAGGTCGCAAAAGGGGAGTCACCTGACCCCGGGGGGGGGGGAACGCTGCAAACGGTCATAAATACGAGACGGTGGCCAAGCATCTGGATTTTGATCATGTGATGCTGCCCACAGTTGTCTGAAAAAACAGCCCTAAGTCTCTTTTTTCAGCGCCACTGCAACTTTGAACGGACACTTAACGAACGGTTGTAAGTCGAGGACTCCCTGTACTTGGGAGCCACTTTGGAAGCCGAGGAAGAGGAGGGAAATCTTGACAAACCTGTTTAAACCTTGAGGGTTGAAGTGCTCACCTGGCAATCGCCATGCCGATGTAGTAGGAGAGAGGCATGATGGAGAGCAAGGCCAGAGTGAACTTGGTCACCGAGCCGGTGTAGTAGTTGTGTTTATCGGCGTAGCCCAAAATCAGGGTCACGATGACCAACGGGAGGAGATCTGGAGGGTCGTGGGTGAGGAAAATGCATCTGTCGTGAGGGGCATCAGGCAGAGAAGGGCTGGATGAGCTTGCAAGAGGAAGCTGAATGTGTTTATGGACGTGGTTAGCTTCCTACGGGAGGTGGCTAGAAATCCATAGCTACTGAAGTTGGAAATACATCCCAGGAGAAGAAAAAGGGGCCGTTTTGTATTGTGCGGGTCCTTGGGGTTCTCTGAGGCTGGTTGCTCTCTTGTAGAGGGAGGAGGAGGAGGAGGAGGAGGAGGAGGAGGAGGAGGAGGAGGAGGAGGAGGAGGAGGAGGAGGAGGAGGAGGAGGAGGAGGAGGAGGAGGAGGAGGAGGAGGACTGTGGGGTCCCTGGTGCTCTCTGAGCTTGGTGGCTTTCATGCAGATGTTTCACAACACATCTAGGTAACATCTTCACTGCTGGAAGGTTTGCAGGGAGGAGGAGGAGGAGGAGGAGGAGGAGGAGGAGGAGGAGGAGGAGGAGGAGGAGGAGGAGGAGGAGGAGGAGGAGGAGGATTGTCGGGTCCCTGGTGCTCTGAGCTCGGTTGCTCTCTTGTAGACATTTCATAACCCACCTAGGTAACATCTTCACCTCCTCCTCCTCCTCCTCCTCTCTGCAAACTCCACTCCCTTCTAGCACTGATGATGTTACCTAGTAGGGTCATGAAACGCCTGCAAGAAACCCACCAAGCCGAGAGAGCCGCAAGGTCCCCACAGTTCAACCCTGAGCTACAAAAATTCTCTTCTAATCGCACTTCTGTCCTGTGGGATAAGGAATCTTCCCGGGGGTTTCTATGAAGTCACCAAGAGTTGAGAACTTCTTTGAAGGACCAACATCAGGTAAACCTCCAGCGCCATTTGGGGCAAACGAAAGGAGGAAAAGAAGGGGACAAAACACGGCGAATTGGGGGAGGCTAGGCCAGTTCCTCAGATCAGGGGTCCCCAACCCCCGGTCCGTGAATCGGTACCGGTCCGCGGCACGCCAGCAACCGGTCCGCACAAACAAGCAAAGCCCCATCTGTGGGATGCAGGCAGCACACAAAACCACACCCTCTTCGGTCCGCGGAAAAACCTCTCTCCACGGAACCGGTCCCTGGTGCCCAAAAGATGGGGGATCTCTGCCTCAGATGACCTTGGTTGAGCTCCAAAGAGGTCCCAACAGCAAACATTTTGAGCATCTAGTCCTCAGGCGTCAAACCTGATTTGATGGCATCTCCTTTAATACGACAAGAATGTCTTCTTCTGGACTTGGGTCAAAGAGAGACAAGGCTAAGGTCCTGCTCAGAAGGTCCCTCAGAGGTTGAGGCACAGAAGCTGCCCACAACTGACACCCCCCCCAGGCCCCCCCAAAGGATACTGACAGCGAAGACGTTGATCCCATCCACAGCGTATTTGTAATAATACGCACAGACCGCCCGGTAACAACAAAGGACCACTTCGGCATCTAAGGGGACTTCCGTCTGGAGCAGAGAAGGAACACAAGGGAAGAATAAACCAGATTGTGCTGATTTTCGGTTCTGTGGCCAGGTAGTCCTCGATTTACGGCCGAACATTTCTGCAGCTAAGCGAGATCGTTGTTACCAAATGAGTTTCGCCCCGTTTTATGACCTTTCTGTCCAACTGTTCTTACGTGAATCCCTGCGGTTCTTAAGTGAATAATGCGGTTGTTAAATGAATCCGGCTTCCCCATCGGCTTTGCTTGTGGGAAGGACGCAAAAGGGGATCATGGGAGATCGGGGTGCTGCAGCCGTCCCGAATACAAGTCAGTGGCCGAGTGCCTGAATTTGGATCATGTGACCAGGGGGAATGCTGCAACGGTCGCTAAGTGTGAAAATAACGGTCCCAAGCCGCTTTTTGCGGCACCGTTGTGATTTCGAGCGGTCGCTAAACAGACTGTCGTAAATCGAGGGCTACCTGTCCATGGCCACCTGTAAAAACCCCAATCTCCTTCTGGCCTCCTCACCTTCCGCAGGCGCTGGATATGGACACACTGGGGAGGCAGGAGTAATATCGTGGTGACGGTGCGCAGGCTCATCTTGGCCGTGGGGATGAAGAAGACCAGAAGCCAGCAGATGAGGCAGACCAGGGCGTGGGCCAAGGCGAGGAGAGGGAAACCGGTCAGCAGCCAGAGGTAGGTGCTGATGCACCTCTGGGCAAGGTGGGAAAGAGGGAGAGTTAGGGCTGAGAAGGGAGGGGGGGTCCCCAGCGGGAAGAAACACACGTCTCAGAGGGAGAGGAATGAATTTTTTATGTGGATGATGATCATGATTTATCCCCAGTTGCTTGTATGCACACTGAAAGCTTCTGCACAAATTCCTTGTGTGTCCAAACACACGTGGACAATAAAGAATATTCTATTCTATTCTATTCTATTCTATTCTATTCTATTCTATTCTATTCTATTCTATTCTATTCCATATATTCCATTCCATTTCATATTTTCTATTCTATTCTATTCTATTCTATTCTATTCTATTCTATTCTATTCTATTCTATTCTATTCTATTCTATTCTATTCTATTCTTCTATTCTATTCTATTCTATTCTATATTTTCTATTCTATTCTATTCTATTCTATTCTATTCTATTCTATTCTATTCTATTCTATTCCCTATTTTCTATTCTATTCTACTCTATTCTATTCTATATTTTCTATTCTATTCTATTCTATTCTATTCTATTCTATTCTATTCTATTCTATTCTATTCTATATTTTCTATTCTATTCTATTCTATTCTATTCTATTCTATTCTATTCTATTCTATTCTATTCTATTCTATTCTATTCTATTCTATTCTATTCTATTCTATTCTATTCTATTCTATTCTATTCCATTCCATTCCATTCCATTCCATTCCATTCCATTCCTTCTGGTTCTGTTCTGTTCTGTTGTTCTGTTCTGTTCCATTCCATTCTATTTAGTTCAAAACCATGGACGGTTTACAAAGAGGCATTATTAAGCAGTCCTCGACTTACGACTACAGTGGAGCCCAAAATTTGTGTTGCTAAACAAGACCTTGTTAAGAGAGCTTTCCCCCCTTTCGTTCACCTTTCTCGTCCCTGCAGTTGTTAAAGTGAGCCACACGGATGTTAAACGAATCTGGCTTCTCCCTTGACTTTGCTTGTCAGAAGGCCGCCAGAGGGGATCGCGTGACCCTTGGGGGACACAGCAGTGGTCATAAATATGAATCAGTGGCCCAGCGTCTGAATTTTGATCACCTGACCCTGGGAATGCCGCACCGGTCGTGTGAGCAACCAAGTCCTAAGTCACTTTTTTCAGTGCCGTTGTAACTTCCAACGGTCACTAAACAGACTGTTGTAAGTTGAGGACTACCTGTACATTACCCAAGGGATCTTCAAACTTGGTAAGTTTAAAACTCCAAGTGTGGCAAGTTTAAGACTTGTGGACTTCAACTCCCAGAATTCCCCAGCCAGCCATGCTGGCTGGGGAATTCTGGGAGTTGAAGTCCACAGGTCTTAAAGTGGCCCGGATTGGAGACCCCTGCGTTATACCATTATAAGCCTGAAGGGGGCAGCTTATCTCACCAATCAAGAAAGAAGCTACGGAGCTTCTTGGAATGAATATGGAAACACCACCAGCACTTCATGGAAGGTTCCAGAAAAAAAACACCTCGCTTCTTCCCTAGCTGAACGAAGACCCTTACCCAGTAGCGGCAACCACCCATCTTGCAGGAATCCTGCCGGCCGAGCAAGGGGGTGGTGTCCTTCGCCACCCTGACCTCGGCGATGACGTCGTTCTTGCTGAAGTTCATCTGGCAATCTGGACTGTAGATTTTCATCTGAAAGACGGAGAGAAGAACCAATCGGATTCCTCCCTCCAAAATTCGGGCTACCTGATCTGGAGTAAGGGGATGATCCGGTGAAGAACGTGTGGTTTTCCGGACCTCTTCCCTGTTGTCTTCAGACGTGTTTCATCCAGAACAGAAATGCAACTCGGGATAAGACTTCATTCCAGCTTTCCCAGAATTCCCCCCAGTCAGCTGAAAGGAAGTCCCAGAGGTGCTTTTTTTCAGGAGGCAACTGGACTTTCTTGTTTTACCTTCAAAGACGTTTCGCTTCTCATCCAAGAAGGTTCATCACCTCTAACTGGATGGTGGGGAATGGAAGGGTTTATACTCCTTGCAGACAGCTGGTCATTTGCATTGTTTCTGAGAGTCGTTGAGGCCACTTGGAGGTTTCTCTGTGTCCTCAAGGTCGTCTACGTAGTGAAGGGGCCCAGGGCAGAAAATATCCTGTAGCCAAGGAGGCTGTTGTGATTCAGGGTCAGCCTGTGGGTTCGGCAGTTGGGTCGGACGACTCAGAGGAGGAGGGGGGTGTTGAAGAGCTTGCTGATGAGAGCCCTCCGCCAGGCCCCTCCCACCTGGTCACGACGGAGACCCAGCTGTGTGAGCCTGACAGCGTGGATGAAGATGACCCACAGCTGGCCCTGTTCAAGGACGCCCGACGCAGGAGGCAGTCAATCAGGAGTAAACAGAGGAAGGCAATGGGGCACCTCAGAAGGAGGCAGAGAGAAGCCACGCCCTGAACTGTATAAAAAGGGGAATGTGTGGGAGGGCTGGTTTGCTGAAGGCAACCGCTTGAATAATTCCTGTTTCATAGCTCCTATTTCATGGTTGGTGTCTTGTTTTGCTCTGTTTTATGTTAATAAATTTGGCAGGCTTTATTCCAGCCTCTTGCCGTTTGTAAAGGGGTTGTCCCTGCTTTTTCTGCAGGGCCGGTAGCAGGCTGGTACAGAACAGAGGCACCATACCCATTTGCACTACTCAGGTGACCCTGAGGACACAGATAGACCTCCAAGTGGCCTCAACGACCCTCTAAAAGGATGCAAATGACCAGCTGTCTGCCAGGAGTATAAATCCTCCCATTTCCCCACCATCCAGTCAGAGCTGAAGAAGCTTCTGGAATGAGAAGTGAAATCTCTTCAAAGAAAAGCAAGTAAGTCCAGTTGAAAAAGCACCACTGAGGGCACAGATAAACCTCCAAGTGGCCTCAACGACCCTCTAAAAGGAGGCAAATGACCAGCTGTCTGCCAGGAGTATAAATCCTCCCGTTTCCCCACCATCCAGTCAGAGCTGAAGAAACCTCTTGGATGAGAAGTGAAATGTCTTCAAAAAAAAAACACAACAGCCTAAGAAAGTCCAGTTGCCTCTTGAAAAAGCATCTTTGGGATACCCATGACCTGGATGACTTCAGAATCTCCATCGACATTTATCTGAGATGAAGGTCCTACTGACTGGGGAATCCTGGGATCTGGAGAAAGCCAGCCTAGTCTAGGGTGAAGAAAGAAGCTTCAACCAACCCAGATTGCTGTGTCCTTTTGACTCGGACCTCCCACTTTCCTCCTTACCTTTTGAATGACTTTCCCAAATGGCCAGAGAAAGTATCCAGCAAGCTTCCAGCAGAGTTTTCCTAAAATCAGGAAGAGTCATTCGTAAGACCTTTCTGCTTTGATGGACAATCACCTGCACACACGTGGACGCACCCGTTGTTTCGTTTCACTGTGTACTGTACTGTATATTGTTGAAATGACAATAAAGTCGTCTACTACTACTACTACTACTACTACTACCACTACCTGCCCCCCACGTTCCTCCTGCCCCACGGAGACCAGATCTCCCCACCCACCCATTCTCCATCAACATCCTCACCGTATGGAGCTCCCAGCACGCTGAGGAACATCAGAAGGGAGACGGCGATGTAGAGTAGGGAGAGCCACCATCCAAAGAAGAGAAGGTAGAAGATGTTGCCACAGGTCAGCATGGAACCTGGAGAGGATACGACCACAGAGGACATGACCACAAGTCAACTCTGGAGGCCACCTATCCTTCAAGATCTCGTGCATGTCGACTTTACTCCTCATATTTGCCCCGCGCGGCTTCATAGAACCCAAGCAGTGGACCATCCTACTAGCGGGTGTTAAGGCCACAACCTGGAGCAAAGCAGCTTCCACCTCATCTTCACTACAGGCAGTCCTCCACGTACGACTCCAAAGGGGGGATCAGCTTGCCCGTTGCTAAGCAAGGCGGTTGTTAAATGAGGAGCACCCACTTTTAGGACGCTTGTTTCCCGCGCTTGTTCAGGGAATCACGGGCGAGATCCCGAGTCTCCTCCAACTGTAAACACAGACCAGTTGCCTGGATTTGGACCACGCGACTCTGGGGATGCGGCAATGGTCGTAAGTGTGAGGACAGGATATGTGTCGCTTTTTTCAGGGCTGTTGCAGCCTCAAATGGCCACTAAACAAACGGTTGGAAGTCGAGGACTGCATTTGAGGGGGAAAACGGCAGAAGAACATGATTCTTCCTTCCCCTTCTGGGAATTCAAGAGCTTTGTTTCTCGCCTGGACTTCCAGAATTACCCAGCCAGCTCTGGCTGGGGAATTCTGGGAATTGAAGTCCAGAGGTCTTAAAGTGACCAAGATTGAAAAATTCTGATTTAGAGGCATCTGATTGGTTGTTAGGAGAAATACTGCATTAAGAGAAACCCTAGCTTTTCACTCAAGGCTGTTCAGAGGATCTAATCCTAGAATAGCAGCAGAAGATGGCCTGAGCTTTACCTGTTGGACTTTTGACGATAGTCAGGTCCGAGTACAGCTCTTTGACGATTTCCGAACGGTCCTCCCAGGGCCGAGCCGTGACGTGACTCTTCCATTTCTTAAAGCCGAACTGCGTGAAGAAGAAACACGGACTTGTAAATTACGACAACTTTACTAAGCAATGCCCAAAGAGACTTCTGTTTATACTTTTGGTCATGCATGCTCCTCCATTTTCTTCCACTGCTTGAGGGGGGGAAAAACAGGGAAACACCCCCCCCCCAATTTTTCTAGTTTTTTTTTCCCCCAGGCCTTCCCAAGGGTCTGAATTTTGATCACGTGACCAGGGGGATTTTGCAGCGGTCGTAAGTCTGAAAACTGGCCTGAAGTCCCTTTTTTGGGCTGCCGTTGTAATTTCGAACAGTCACTCAGTGAAGTTGGTAAATCAAGAACTACCCATGAAAAAAAATCTTCCTTTCCCCAGGACTATTGCTAAGATGGCAACCGTGTCCCCCCTTGCTCGCTGCTACCCCCCCAGACTCTGTTCTTCCCCTATGAAGATACTCATAGTCCTCTGGGTCAATGATTGCCCCAAAGGTGTTTTTTCAAGAGGCAACTGGACTCTCTTGTTTACCTTCAAAGACGTTTCACTTTTCATCTGAGAAGCTTCTTCAGGTTCTGACTGGATGGCGGGGAATGGGAGGATTTATACTCCTTGCAGACAGCAGGTCGTTTGCATCCTTTGAGAGAGTCGTTGAGGCCACTTGGAGGTTTACCTGTGTAAGCCTGTGTCCTGGAATGGTGCAAATGGGTGTGGAGCCTTCTTGGAACTGCTGAAAGGGCTGGGACACCCATTTGCACCACTCAGGTGAGCCTGGGGACACAGACAAACTTCCAAGTGGCCTCAACGACTCTCTCAAAGAATGCAAATGACCGGCAGTCTGCAAGGAGTATAAATCCTTCCCTTCCCCACCATCCAGTCAGAGCCGAAGCTTCTTTTTTTTATTGTAAAGTTTTAAAATACATTTTAAAAAACATAAACTCCCTCCCTCCCCCTCCCTCCCACTTTCCTACCCTTCCCCTCCCCCCCACTGACTTCCCAGAGCTGAATACAGGGTATAAACTTTGACCAACTTAAGCTAAAATATGCTTACCAACTAAAAAAAGACACTTTAGATTCTATCGCACTTTAACTCCTATCATAACTAAATAACTAAATAATAATAACTAATTAATAATACATCATATAATACTAATACTTATTCATATACTAAATGAAACTTTCTAGTCCCATATTTATTCTGAATATAATCGATCCATCTTCTCCATTCCAAAATATATCTCTGTTGCGATTGTTCTTTCAAATATGCTGAAATCTTTGCCATTTCCGCCAGGTTTGAAACTTTTAAAGTCCACTCTTCTATAGTAGGCAGTTCCTCCTTCTTCCAATATTGTGCTACCAAGAGTCTTGCTGCCGTAATTAAATTTAACATCAATTTAATATCTATAACAGTACAATCTGTAATAATACCCAACAGAAATAGCTGTGGAGAAAACCTTATCTTTTTCTTAAATATCTTCTGCATATTCCACCAAATTTTAATCCAAAAAGCTTTAACTTTTTTACAAGTCCACCATATATGATAATAGGTTGCATCATCACAACCACACCTCCAACATTTAGGCTGATAATTCGGATACATACATGCTAACTTTTTTGGATCTAAATGCCATCTATAAAACATCTTGTAAAAATTTTCTCTTAAATTTTCTGCCTGTGTAAATTTCACATTTTTAACCCATATCTTTTCCCAAATATCCATCGCTATGGGCTCCTGAAAATTCTGGGCCCATTTTATCATGCAATCTTTAACAAGTTCCGTTTCTGAATCTATTTCTATCAGTGCATTATATATCCTCCTTATACGCGCTGGACTTTGATCTCTTATTTGTTTAACCAAATTTTCATCGATAGAGCCGAAGAAGCTTCTTGGACCCTGTAAAACAGAGGTGTCAAACTGCTGGCCAGCGGGCCGGTTGCATCATATGAAGGCCGCGCCTTCCCCAGCTCTGGCAAGGCCAAAAAAGTCACGGCATGTCGCGACACGTCACGTGACGTGGCCAGTTTGACACCCGTGCTCTAGAAGAATGCAAATGTCCAGCTGTCTGCAAGGAGTCTAACTCCTCCCGTTCCCCACCATCCAGTCAGAGCCGAGGAAGCTTCTGGGATGAGAAGCGAAACCTCTTCAAAGAAGAGGCACCTTTGGGCCTGCTCCTCCTGCTTCCCCAACCCAGGGAGACCTTGGCACGCTGACCTTGTAGTTGTTGGAGAGACGGTGGGCTTCCACCTCGTTCTCGGCCGTGAGGGTCATCTTCTGCAGGCACCCTTCGCACGTCTGAACTTCCTCGGAGTGATGCAGGCAGCAGCCTGGGCTGGAGACCACTAAGGAGAGAAGAGAGGGAGGCTAGAAGCCGGTGGAGACCTTGGCCCTCATTTTTGTGGCAGCCCCCCCAAATGCTGGAGTACTGCTATCAAGTCACCCCAAATTTCTTCTTTTCTCTAGACTGGCCAAACCCAAGTCCCGCAGATGTTCTTCGTATGTTTTAGTCTCCAGTCCCCTTAATCATCTCTGCTGTTCTTTTTCCAAATCCTCAGCATCTTTTTTGTGACATGGTGACCCAAACTGGCTGCAGTATTCCAGGTGTGGCCTTACTAGGGCTTTACAAAGCGCTACTAATACTTCGTGTGATCTTGATTCTATGCCTCTGTTTATGCAACCCAGGATTGTGTTAGCATTTTTTGGCTGCTGCCACACGCGGCTGGCTCACGGTCAAGTGAGCCAGCTCCCCATGGTTCCCAGGCTTGTGAGATCCAGCTCGCTCTTGTCTTGCAACTGTTTGCTTAGTGACCGTCCGAAGTTACGACGGCACTGGAAAAAAGTTCCTTTCACACTTACGACCGTCGTGTGGTCAAAATCTGGAGGGTTGGCCCCTGGCTCCTATTTCGGACTGTTTCAGGGTCCCGGGATCCCCTTTTAGCGACCTTAATGATGAGCAAAGTCAACGGGGGAAGCCAGATTTGCTTAACAACCGTGTTCCTGACTTAACCCCGGCAGCGATTCGCTTAACAACGGTGGCAAGAAAGCTCGTAAAGTGAAGCCAAACTCCCTTCGCCTCTGTCTCACTTAGCAACCCAAATTCTGGGCTGCGCTGCGGTCGTCATTCAGGGTGACTTCCCTCTTCTCCTTTTATGACGCCTCCAAAGGGGGCGCCCATCGCAGCCGGGACCCCTTTACCTGGCGGGATCCGGGGGGGCAAGATCCCGTGGCTGAGCTGGTGGGACTCGGAAGGCATGTCCGCCAGGTCCCCATGGAAGTTGTTAATGGCCGCACAGTGTCGGTCACAGAGGGAGCCTCTCCGATGAGGTTCACTCCGGTGCTCCAGTTCTTTGGAGAAGTCTGAAAAGCAAGAGGGAGGGGCCGTCAGTCCCCAAAGGGGGGGTGTCAATGACTCGGTCAGGGTCCCCACAATATCTGCCTACAAGGCAAGTGAAGAGAGCAGCAGCAGCAGCAGCAGCGCCAAGCTCCAGAATTTCACACAGTCCTGCGATGTAGACAATATGGCTCCTGCGTTCTTGCTAGCCTTCATTCCTTCTCCCAACCCCTTTCCTCCTCCCCCTCCTCCTCCTCTTCCACTCAACAAACCCCCTTCCCATCCAGCATTGATAATATTACCTAGATAGGTCATGAAACGTCTGCAAGAAAAGAACCAAGCTCAGAGAGCACCAAGGACCCCCACAGTCTTCCTCTCCTCCTCCTCCTCCTCCTCCTCCTCCTCCTCCTCCTCCTCCTCCTCCTCCTCCTCCTCCTCCTCCGCCCTGCAAATCCCCATTCCCTTCTATCATTGATGATGTTACTTAGTTGGGTCATGAAACGTCTGCAAGGAATCCGCCCAGCTCAGAAAGTGCCAAGGACCCCCACTGCTCTTCTCTTTTTCCTTCTCCTCCTTCCTTCCTTCCTTCCTTCCTTCCTTCCTTCCTTCCTTCCTTCCTTCCTTCCTTCCTTCCCTTCCTTCCTTCCCTTCCTTCCTTCCTTCCTTCCTTCCTTCCTTCCTTCCTTCCTTCCTTCCTTCCTTCCTTCTTACCTTCTCTTCCTTCTACTCCTCTACTCCACAAACCCCGCTCTCTTCCAACACTGATGATGTCGCCTAGTTGGGTCATGAAATGTCTGCAGGAAAACCACCAAGCTCAGAGATCACCAAGGGCCCTGCAGTCTTCTTCTTCTTCCTCCTCCTCCTCCTCCTCCTCCTCCCTCCCTCCCTCCCTCTCTCTCAAATTCCCCTCCTTTCTAGCACTTTTGTTACCCCGTTGGGTCATGAAACGTCTGCAGGAAAACCACCCAGCTCAGAGAGTAGCTACAGTCATTGTCCTCCTTCTCTTCCTCTTCCTCTTCCTCTTCCTCCTCGCAAATCCCCTAACCCTTCTAGCACTGATGACGTTCCCTAGTTGGGCAGCCCTTTGTCTGAAATGGGAGAGGGTTTCCTCCCTGAGCGGCGGGTTGGACTAGATGACCTCCAAGGTCCCTTCCAACACTTGTCATTCTAAGTATGAATCACCACAAATAAACAGCCTCAAGATGGGTCCGCCAAGAACGTCCTCCTGAAGGGCCAGGTTGAAGATGGATCGTCTTGGTCAGAAAAATCTACCGATGGTTCACGAGGGGTGGACCATAACTGGTCAGCCCTTCAACCATCCGTTCCTTCTTACAAACCACAAAGGGGCCGATGGACTTTGTTAGACGAAGAGCACGGTGAGGTTTGTGTTAAAAGAGTCACGGTTCTAGATCAGAGTTTCCCAACCTTGGCCCCGTGACGATGGGAGGACTTCAATTCCCAGAATCCCCCAGTCACCCCTGCAGATTCTGGGAGTTGACGTCCACCCACCTTCCAAATAGCCAAGGTTGGGAAACTCTGACCTAGATGAATGGAGTCTTTTCAGGGAAGGGCACCCAAGTCTTCCTCAGCCAGACCATAAGACCCCCGTGTGGGAGGTCACAATCCAGGAAAATAACACAAGCAAAGCCATCATATGACGCCGAGGAGAATGCACACGGCTTCTCTGAGGCTCATGTGATGCACACCGAGGTAAATCAATTGCTCCACAGCAGCTCCTCCAAATAGTTGTAGACAAATGGGCGTCCTTTCAGCAATTTCACAAAGGCTCTCCACGTCCGTTTGCACCACGGGTCAACCTCCAAGTGGCCTCCACGACCCTCTCAAAGAAGGCAAATGAGCAGCTTTCTGCAAGGAGTATAAATCCTCCCCTTTTCCCCCACCCTTCAGGCAGAGCCGAGGAAGCTTCTTGGAGGAGAAGCGAAAGGTCTTCAAAGGAGGTGACATCAGGGACATGATAGCAGTCTTCCAGCATTTGAGGGGTTGCCACAAAGAAGAGGGGGGGCGGTGTCAAACTTATTCCCCAAAGCGCTCGAAGGGAGGACAAGAAGCAACGGATGGAAACTAATCAAGGGGAGAAGCAACCTGGAACTAAGGAGAAATTTCCAGTCAGTCAGAACAATTAATCGGTTGTGAATGCTCCAACACTGGAGTTTTTTTTTAAGAAGAGACCAGACAGCCATTTGTCTGAAATGGTATAGGGTTTCCTGCCTGAGCAGGGGGTTGGACTAGATGACCTCCAGGGTCCCTTCTGGCTCTCTTCTATTCTAATTATTTATAATACAAGAAGATAAAAGGTAAAGGTAAAGTTTCCCCCGCACGTGTGTGCTAGTCGTTTCCGACTCTAGGGGCCGGTGCTCATCTCCGTTTCAAAGCTGAAGAGCCAGCGCTTGTCCGAGGACGTCTCCGTGGTCACGTGGCCGGCATGACTAGACGCCAAAGGCACACGGAACGCTGTTACCTTCCCAGCGGAGTGGTCCCTATTTTTCTACTTGCATTTTTACGTGCTTTCCAACTGCTAGGTTGGCAGAAGCTGGGACGAGTAACAGGCGCTCACTCTGTTACGCGGCACTCGGGATTCGACCCGCCAAACTGCCGACCTTCTGATCGACAAGTTCAGCGTCCCAACCCACTGAGCCACCGCGTCCCTTCTAATTATTTATAATACAAGAAGATAGCTTTGTCTTAAAAAAACAACAACAGGAGATGGAAGGTTTCCTGCCTGAGCAGGGGGTTGGACTAGAAGACCTCCAGGGTCCCTTCCGACTCTGTTATTGTTATTTCAAGAACAAGAAAAGTCCAGTTAGTTGACCTCCTGAAAAAAAAAAAAGCTTCCTTTGGGACAACCGTCAGCTGGAGAATCTCCATCGACATGGGCATCCGATGCTCTTTCTTAAAATGTGAGAGAAATGAACCAGAAGCCGGCAAGTTTGCAAAGACCGACTCGCGTTCACCCACCCGGCACCCTTCAAAATTAAAAACCACAGGAAATCCAGAATTAGCTTTCAAAGTCTGTCCACCTGCCGAGACAGAGAGAGAGAGAGGGGAAAAACCCTCCCCACAGAAGTTGGACCGAGAGCAGAAGTAAGGATGGAAAAAAATGGGTCTTTCCCAATGAGCCCTACGCCCAGGCACCTGGTTTGGAACAGTACGGGTGATCCTCAACATACAGCGGTTCGTTTAGTGACTGTTCAAAGTTAGAAGGGCCCTGAAAAAAAAACACACCTGACTTGTGATCGCCTTTTTCACGCTCACACCCGTTTCGGCAACAGAACCCCCCCCCAATCAAAATTCGGACGCTTGGCAGCTGACTCCTACTTATGACGGTCGCAGGGTGCCCTTTTGCGACCTCCTGACCCAGAAAATCAACGGGGGAAGCCAGATTCGCTGAACGGCCACACGATTCGCTTAACAACCGCAGCATTTCGCTTAACAACTTGCAAGGAAGGTCGTAACACGGGGCAAAAGGCAGTAAGCCACCGTCTCGCTTTAGCAAAAGAAATGTTTAGGGCTCCAGGACTGCCCGCGAACACATAAATAAATCAATATTCTATATCCCGTTCCGTTTTGAGAAGCAGCCTAGAACTAAGGAGAAATTTCCTGGCAGCGAGAACAATGAACCGGTGGAACAACCTGCCACCAGAAGTGGTGGATGTGCCAACGCTGGAGGTTTTTAAGAAGAGACTGGACAGCCATTTGTCTGAAATGGTATGGGGTTCCCTGCCTAAGCGGGGGGTTGGACTAGAAGATCTCCAAGGACCCTTCCAACTCTGTTATTCTGAGATATATTCTACATCAGGGATCTTCAAACTTGGCTCTTTTATGACTTGTGGACTTCAACTCCCAGAATTCCTCAGCCAGGCACGCGTGGCTGAGGAATTCTGGGAGTTGAAGTCCACAAGTCATAAAAGAGCCAAGTTTGAAAAACCCCGTTCTATATCTTATATTTCATCTATTTATGTCCTGTTAGTGAAGCATCTGGGTGAGAATTGCTGGATTGCACGACCAAACCTCTTTTTTTTGTTCTTTTTCCAGCAAAAAAATATCATCTTTTGCCGTTTGCAAGGAGGGAACTGAACACGGGCTGCAAACCGGTTTGGAAAAACTAAAACTCAGACAAACCCCAAACAAATTCAGTCACATGTTGTTATCAGCATAAATGTTTACCTAAGAGATAAGCCACGGGTGCGGCTCTTCAAAATACAGGCAGTCCTCAACTTATGACGAAAATACAGCTCAGAATTACGGCCGTAAACCATGGGGGGGGGGTCGTCAAAGTGGCTCAACCACGCAACCACACCCAATTTTTTTTTACGACGTTTCTTGCCGTGGTGGGTAACAAAGAGGGTGGCTGTTAAGCGAAGGTGGTCATCATTAAGCAAAAAGGGCAGTCGTTAACTGAAACCATTCTCCTTAATGGGTGGGGTAGGTTTTGCCAAAAACAGGGTTTCTGGCAAAAAAAAATCGCAGTCACGTGACTGCGTGATGTTGCAAACAGAGGCAGCTGTCAGAAGCTCAAAACCTGGCTGGAAGTAGCTGGGCGAAGGTCGCAAGTGCGAGGAATGATCAGAAAAAGACTTTTTTTTTCACTGTCATAACTTCAAATGTTACTAAATGGCTGGTTGTTAGTCAAGGACCCATTTGGATTTGATCTTATAATTTTATTTCTCTATATGGGATAATGTCCGTATATAGCAAGGGTGTTCAAACTTGGCCCTTTTATGATTTGTGGACTTCAACTCCCAGAATTCCTCAGCCAGCCTCCATTTTGTTTGTTAGATGTAAGACAGGGGTCTTCAAACTTGGCCCTTTTATGACCTTGCCTGGCTGAGGAATTCTGGGAGTTGAAGTCCACAAGTCATAAAAGGGCCATGTTTAAACCCCTGGTATATACAGATAACTCGTTTAGCGACCGCCTTGTTTAGCGACCGTCGGCAATTACAACAGTGGTGGAAAAGTCTCCCTTTGTGACCATTCCTCGCATTTGCGAGCTTTGTAGGTCTGTACAGGTTAGTCCTCAACATAGAACACTTTATTTAATGTCCAAAGTTACAATAGCACTGGAAGAAGGAACTTATGACCGTTTTTCAGAGTTACGGCCGTTGCAGCCGCCCCGTGGTCATGTGGTCAAAATTTGGGCTTGGCAACTGACTCATATTTATGACGGTTGCCGTGTCCCAGGGTCATGGGGTCAAAATTGAGACGCTTGGCAACTGACTCACATTTATGACGGTCCCGGGATCACGTGGTCCCCTTTTTGCGACCTTCTGACAACCAAAGTCAAGGGGGAAGCCAGATTCACTTAAAGACCGGGTTATCAGCTTATCAACTGCAGTGATTCACTTAACAACAGAGGCAAGACAAAGCTCACTTAACAAATGTCTCAGTTAACAAAAATTTGTGGCTCTATATTGTGGCCGTAAGTCAAGGACTGCCTGTGAAGCAAAGAGAAACTGAAGTCAGATCCTAAGTGCAATCATGGTTTCATTTAGTGACCACTTCACTTAGTGACCAAGGGAACCAGCTCCAATTGTGGTCGCTAAACAAGGACTACCCTGACAAGATTTAAGTCTTGATAAAATCTTGATTAGGCCTCATGCTACTTTTGTTTTGAACAGCATTTTTTTCCTTCTTGCAAACATACTATTCAAATGGTAGAGGACACGCTGAGTAGCCGCTGATTTCTGAGGTGTGTCTTTGCGCCCCCGTTGCGTTTCCTGCCACAACTAAGTGCCAAATAGCTACATCTTCTTGCACGGGAGGTGAGAGGTATGAAGCCTGCCAGCCGAGTGATTGATGGTCCCAAGATCCCGAACAAAATAAAATGTTTCCTAAAATATATATTTTCAGGAAACCTGGGGAATAAAGAAGAAGAGAAATGGGCAGGGAAAATATAATTTACTACGGCACTGCGGGAAAGAAAAAAGAGCTACTGAAAACAGTGAGGACTAGTCACTGCCACGATTCAGGCTTACAGCTTAGAAAAACTTCAGGTTAATGCTTAATGTTAAGTGCATTAGCTACTTTTACACAGGCTGCTAATAAGAGTGATTGCATGGATTAATGGCCGGGTCCTTGGTGCTCTCTGAGCTTGGTGGTTTCCTTGCAGACGTTTCATGACCCAACTAGGGAACATCATCAGTGCTAGGAGGGAGGGGAAGGAAGGAAGGAAGGAAGGAAGGAAGGAAGGAAGGAAGGAAGGAAGGAAGGAAGGAAGGAAGGAAGGAAGGAAGGAAGGAAGGAAGGAAGGAAGAACTGTGGGGTCCTTGGTGCTCTCTGAGCTTGGTGGTTTCCTTGCAGACGTTTCATGACCCAACTAGGGAACATCATCAGTGCTAGGAGGGAGGGGAAGGAAGGAAGGAAGGAAGGAAGGAAGGAAGGAAGGAAGGAAGGAAGGAAGAACTGTGGGGTCCTTGGTGCTCTCTGAGCTTGGTGGTTTCCTTGCAGACGTTTCATGACCCAACTAGGGAACATCATCAGTGCTAGGAGGGAGGGGAAGGAAGGAAGGAAGGAAGGAAGGAAGGAAGGAAGGAAGGAAGGAAGGAAGGAAGGAAGGAAGGAAGGAAGGAAGGAAGGAAGGAAGGAAGGACGGACTGTGGGGTCGTTGGTGCTCTCTGAGCTTGGTAGTTTCCTTGCAGACGTTTCATGACCCAACTAGGGAACACCATCCATGCTAAAAGGGAGCGGGGAAATGTCTAGCATGGATAATGGTACCCAGTTGGGTCATGGAAACGTCTTCAAGAAAAGAACCAAGCTCAGAGAGCACCAAGGACCTCACTGCTCTTCTTTTTTTCCTTCTCCTCCTTCTTCCTCTCCTTCCTTCCTTCCTTCTTACCTTCTCTTCCTTCTACTCCTCTACTCCACAAACCCCGTTCTCTTCCAACACTGATGATGTCACCTAGTTGGGTCATGAAACGTCTGCAGGAAAACCACCCAGCTCAGAAAGCGCCAAAGGACTCCACAGTCCTCCTCCTCTTCCTCCTCCCCCTCTTCCTCCTCCTCTTCCTCCACTCCACAAACACCATTCCCAAGGACCCCACAGTTCAACCTTGTGCCACAAATATTCTCTTTTATTGGGAGTGGCTTTCCCTGTATACTTGTAGGTAAACAGAAAGTAAACCTCACTCCCTTCTAACACTGATGATGTTACCTAGTTGGGTCATGAAACGTCTGCAAGAAAATCACCAAGCTAAGAGAGCACCAAGGACCCCACAGTCTTCCTCCTCCTCCTCTTCCTCCTCCTCCTCAGTTCTCTTTCTCCTCCTCTCCACAAACCCCCACTCCCTTCCAACACTGATGATGTTACCTAGTTGGGTCATGAAACGTCTGCAAGAAAACAGCCAAGCTCAAAGACCACCAAGGACCCCTCAGTTCAACCCTGAGCTACCAATATTCTGTTGTTACTCCCTTCCTCCTCCTGTGGGCACCACAACAGCAATAATTCTGATGATTAAGGGGACATCGGTGTGACACAGCCCAAAACAATACTGAAGCTTGCACGCAGGAGCCACCACAGCCCACTGGAGCTTGCAAATGTCCAGCTTTGGCCATATTCCCAGCCGCCACTGATGTGGCTGTAGAAAGACGGCCAGTCATTTCATCTTAAGAGGCGAGACTTGTTTTGCAGGCAAGGTGCGCAAGCAAGAAAAACACGCACGGGATCCGACGCAGCAGGGCCCACACAGATGTGATCTCACTTGTAGACGCCTAGAATGTGTGATGGTCCTTTGGGGGCTTGGTCACCTTGAGGGAGGGGGAAGGGATCCGTGGGGGGCTTAGACTGGGTTGCTGGAGGAGGAATGTTATCGAGATTAAGGTCACCTTATCTGGAAAGGTCCCAAGCTGCACGTCTGGGTGGAAAAATCCAAAGCCCGTCCTCTCCTTCGGTGAGGTCACTCGCAGCTCGGAGTAAGGACCAGGTAAGAACATTCGTCCAGGTTACACAGCCGAACTGTGGCAAAACACATCTGTGTACCAGTAAAAGGAGAATCTTTGTAGCTCAGGGTTGGAATGAAGGGTCCCTGGTGCTCTCTGAGCTGGGTGGTTTTCTTGCAGACGTTTCATGACCCAACTAGGGAACATCATCAGTGCTGGAAGGGAGGGGGTTTTGTGGAGTAGATGAGAAAGAGAAGAAGGAAGGGAAGGGAAGGGAGGAGAGGAGAGGAAGAGTAGAGTAGAGTAGAGTAGAGTAGAGTAGAGTAGAGTAGAGTAGAGTAGAGTAGAGTAGAGTAGAACAGAACAGAATAGAAAATATGGAATAATAGAATAGAAATGAAATGAAATGAAATGAAATGAAATAATGAAATGAAATGAAATGAAATGAAATGAAATGAAATGAAATGAATAGAATAGAATAGAATAGAATAGAAAAGAATAGAATAGAATAGAATAGAATAGAATAGAATAGAATAGAATAGAAATGAGTAGAGTAGAATAAGAATAAGAATAAGAGTAGAGTAGAGTAGAGCAGAGTAGAATAAGAATAAGAATAAGAATAAGAATAAGAATAAGAATAAGAATAAGAATAAGAATAAGAATAAGAATAAGATTAAGATTAAGATTAAGATTAAGAGTAAGAGTAGAGTAGACAAGACATCTGGAAGGAACAAAGGAACCCAAGACGGACAGGTCATAGCTGAGAGTTCTGACAAAACGTGATCCACTGGAGAAGGAAATGGCAACCCACTCCAGTATCTTTGCCATGAAAACCCTATGGACAGTACCAAAAGGCAAAACGATATGACGCTGGAAGATGAGCCCCTCAGGTCGGAAGGCGTCCAATATGCTACTGGGGAAGAGCAGAGGGCTAGTACTAGTAGCGCCAGAAAGAATGAAGCGACTGGGCCAAAGCCGAAAGGACGCTCAGCTGTGGATATGTCTGGTGGTGAAAGGAAAGTCCGATGCTGTAAAGATTTTTTCTCCATAGGAACCTGGAATGTAAGATCCATGAATCAAGGAAAGCTGGACGTGGTCAAACAAGAGATGACAAGACTGAACATCGACATCTTAGGTATCAGCGAACTAAAATGGACAGGAATGGGTGAATTTAATTCAGATGACCATCAGGTATACTACTGCGGGCAAGAATCCCTCAGAAGAAATGGAGTAGCCTTCATAGTCAATAAAAGAGTAGGAAAATCAATACTGGGATACAATCCTCAAAATGACAGAATGATCTCAGTTCGAATCCAAGGCAAACCATTCAATATCACAGTAGTCCAAGTCTATGCCCCAACCACCAGTGCTGAAGAGGATGAAATTGACCGGTTCTATGAAGCCCTACAGCACCTTATAGAAGTAACACCAAAAAATGATGTCCTTATCATCATGGGGGATTGGAATGCTAAAGTAGGAAGCCAAAAGATAACTGGAATAACAGGCAAGTTTGGCCTTGGAGTACAAAATGAAGCAGGGCACAGGCTGATAGAATTTTGTCAAGAGAATACGATGGTCATAGCAAACACTCTTTTCCAACAACCCAAGAGACGGCTCTACACATGGACATCACCAGACGGTCAACACAGAAATCAGATTGACTATATGCTCTGCAGCCAAAGATGGAGAAGCTCTATACAGTCGGTAAAAACAAGACCAGGAGCTGACTGTGGCTCAGACCATGAGCTTCTCCTTGCAAAGTTTAGGCTTAAACTGAAGAAAGTAGGGAAAAGCACTAGGCCAGTCAGGTATGAATTAAATCATATCCCTGTTGAATATACAGTAGAGGTGACAAATAGATTTAAGGAATTAGATCTGATAGACAGAGTGCCTGAAGAACTATGGACAGAGGTTCGCGACATTGTACAACAGGTAGCAACCAAAACCATCCCAAAGAAAAAGAAATGCAAGAAAGCAAAATGGCTGTCTGAGGAAGCTTTGCAAATAGCTGAGGAAAGGAGGGAAGCGAAAGGCAAGGGAGAAAAAGAAAGATACGCCCAATTGAATGCAGAATTCCAGAGAATAGCTAGAAGAGATAAGAATGCCTTCTTAAATGAACAGTGCAAAGAAATAGAAGAAAACAATAGAATAGGGAGGACCAGAGATCTTTTCAAGAAAATTGGAGAGATGAAGGGAACGTTTAATGCAAAAATGGGCATGATAAAGGACCAAAATGGCAGGGACCTAACAGAGGCAGAAGAGATTAAGAAGAGGTGGCAAAATTACACAGAAGAACTATACAAGAATGAGCTTAACGTCCCAGATAATCACAATGATGTGGTCACTGACCTCGAGCCAGACATCCTAGAATGTGAGGTGAAGTGGGCCTTAGAAAAGCTGAGCAACAACAAAGCTAGTGGAGGTGACAGTATTCCAGCTGAGCTATTCAAAATCTTAAAAGACAGTGCAGTAAAAGTGCTACACTCAATTTGCCAGCAAATTTGGAAAACTCAACAGTGGCCACAGGATTGGAAAAGATCAGTTTACATTCCAATTCCAAAGAAAGGAAGTGCCAAAGAATGTTCAAACTATCGCACCATTGCACTCATTTCTCATGCTAGTAAAGTCATGCTTAAAATCCTACAAGCTAGACTTCAGCAGTATGTGGATCGAGAACTACCAGAAGTACAGGCAGGATTTCGAAGAGGCAGAGGAACTAGAGATCAAATTGCCAACATACGCTGGATCATGGAGAAAGCTAGGGAGTTCCAGAAAAACATCTACTTCTGCTTCATTGACTATGCTAAAGCCTTTGATTGTGTGGATCATAACAAACTGTGGCAAGTTCTTAAAGAGATGGGAGTACCAGACCATCTTATTTGTCTCTTGAGAAACCTATATGCGGGTCAAGAAGCAACAGTGAGAACTGGACACGGAACCACTGATTGGTTCAAAATTGGGAAAGGAGTCCGGCAAGGCTGTATACTGTCGCCCTGCCTATTTAACTTATATGCAGAGCACATCATGAGAAAGGCAGGGCTAGATGAATCAAAAGTTGGAATTAAGATTGCCGGAAGAAATATCAACAACCTAAGATACGCAGATGATACCACTCTAATGGCAGAAAGTGAAGAAGAACTAAAGAGCCTCTTGTTGCGGGTGAAGAAGGAGAGTGCAAAACTTGGGTTGAAACTTAACATTAAGAAAACCAAGATCATGGCAACTGGCCCTCTCAATTCCTGGCAAATAGATGGGGAAGAAATGGAGGTAGTGACAGATTTTGTTTTCCTGGGCTCCAAGATCACTGCAGATGGGGACTGTAGCCAAGAAATTAAAAGACGCTTGCTCCTGGGGAGGAAAGCCATGGCAAATCTAGACAGCACACTAAAAAGCAGAGACATCACCCTGTCAACAAAAGTGCGTATAGTCAAGGCTATGGTCTTCCCAGTTGCAATGTATGGCAGTGAAAGTTGGACCATAAGAAAGGCTGAGCGCCAAAGAATTGAGGCCTTTGAACTCTGGTGCTGGAGAAGACTCCTGCGAGTCCCTTGGACTGCAAGGCGATCAAACCGGTCAGTCCTAGAGGAGATCAATCCTGACTGCTCTTTAGAAGGCCAGATCCTGAAGCTAAAACTCAAATACTTTGGCCACCTAATGAGAAGGAAGGACTCACTGGAGAAGAGCCTAATGCTGGGAAAGATCGAGGGCAATAGAAGAAGGGGACGACAGAGAATGAGGTGGCTGGATGGAGTCACTGAAGCAGTAGGCGTGAGCTTAAATGGACTCCAGAAGATGGTAGAGGACAGGAAGGCCTGGAGGAATGTTGTCCATAGGGTCGCGATGGGTCGGACACGACTTCGCAGCTAACAACAACAAGAGTAGAATAAGAATAAGAATAAGAATAAGAGTAGAGTAGAGTAGAGCAGAGTAGAATAAGAATAAGAATAAGAATAAGAATAAGAATAAGAATAAGAATAAGAATAAGAATAAGAATAAGAATAAGATTAAGATTAAGATTAAGATTAAGAGTAAGAGTAGAGTAGACAAGACATCTGGAAGGAACCTTGGTGGTCTTCTAGTCCAACAGGAGAATCAAACCATTTCAGAGATGGGAGGGGGAGGAGGAGGAGGATTGTGGGATCTTTGGTGCTCTCTGAGCTTGGTTGTTTTCTCGAAGACATTTCATTACCCAACTACATAATGCCATCAGGGCTAGAAGGGAGTGGGGTTTGAAGAGAGGAGGAGGAGGAGGAAGAGAAGGAGAACTGTGAGATGGTAAGGTCTCCTTCCTTGAGCAAGGGGTGGAATAGAAGACCTCCAGCCTAGGATTCTATGTCAGACCCGGGCATTTTACACACACCCCTGGCCATATTTGGCCTTTTGGCTCTCCCTATCTGGCCCCTTGTCAGGTCAATTGGAAACTAGAAATCAAAATTAAATATACTGCTCAAAAAAAAATAAAGGGAACACTTAAACAACACAATGTACTGTATTTAATAGTAGGATGTCTTATCTTGTGTTCCCCTTTATTTTTTTGAGCAGTATATATATATATGCCATGTATGCAATACAACTACTTGGCTATTTCCCCCCGCCCCCAATTTACATGTGTCTGTCCATGCGTGACGATGCACCTTCGCAGCCCTACAGGTCAGTCCTCATCTTACAGCAGTTCATTTAGCGACCGTTCGCAGTTTACAACGGCGCTTAAAAAAGTGACTTAGGACTGTGTTTCACACTTACAACCGTTGCAGCCTCCTCGCAGTCACGTGATCCAAATTCAGAGGCTTGGCAACCGGTTCATATTTACGACGGTCGCAGTGGTTCCGCCCGGGGTGTGTGTGTGTGTGTGTGTCCCGTGATCCCCTTTTGCGACCTTCTGCCAAGCAAAGTCAATGGGGAAGCCAGATTCACGTAACAACCATGTTGCTAACTTAACAACGGCAGTGATTCGCTTCACAACCCGCGGCGAGAAAGAGGGTAAAATGGGGGGGGGAAACTCACTCAACAGCCATCTCGCTTAGCGACAGAAACGTTGGGCTCAATTAGCAGTCGAAAGTCAAGATCTCCTTGCCCTTTATCCCAACTTTACGACTGGGTTTCACACCGTGCATTTAATAAAGATATTTATTTCGTATTTGATAAAGCTCTGGACTTACGACAAGGACGATATCCTAAACGAGAGGAGCAGCCAAATTTAGTCAAAACGAATCCAGCAGCCTAACAAATCGCAACCGAAGCCTCCATCACCCAATGCGCGAAAAAGCACATTAAGAACGTTCTTAAAAACCAACCTCGCTTGAGTTGTAACTTCCTCCCTTCCTCTCTCTCTCTCTCTCTCTCATGATTGATTTTTCTTTTCAATTTTACTTCCTCCATATTCTGTTCCTCTGCCCCTTTCTCTCTGCTAATTAATTGATTGGCTTAATTTTAATGCCTAGTAGTTAAAATATCGAGGTACAGAGACCTAACTGAGCAGAATATCAAGTCTGTGGTTTCCCCACTCGCCTTCAAAATATTCATATCAAACTTTGCTCCGCCCAGTAAATTATCTTAAATTTTAGATTTTATATATATGTGTGTGTGTGTGTGTGTGTGTGTGTGTGTGTGTGTGTGTGTGTGTCTTGAGTGTTTTGAGCACCTCGTCGACCCAAATCTTTTGCCTGTATCAGCCTATATATATATATATATACATATATATACACACACACATATATACACACATACATACATACACACACAGACACACACACAGACACACACACACAGACACATATACATATACATATACATATACATATACATATACATATACATATACATATACATATACATATATATATATTCTTACTTAGTTTAGGCTAACATTTTAGGTTCAACATTTCTGACAAGGGTCAAATGTATTTATTTTTGTTTTATATTTAACACCCTTTACACGACTGTCTGCCTCATATACGGTGCACGAGTCGGGACGGCTGATGGTTAAAACACAATCAGTTATGAGCATAAATAATATTAAATAAAACCCAAATAGCCAAGTTCCCACAGCATCCCGTAATCAATTCACTGGGTCCTTGGTGCTCTCCGAGCTGGGTGGTTTTCTCGCAGACGTCTCATTACCGAACTAGGGAACGTCATCAGTGCTAGGAGGGAGGGGGGTTGCAGAGAGGAGGAAGAGTCAAAACAAATCCAGCAGGAGGGGGAGGAGGAGGAGGAGGGAGGATTATGGGTTCCTTGGTGCCCTTTGAGCATGGCGGTTTTCTGGCAGACGTTTCATTACCAGTCTAGGTAACGCTATCAGCGCACTGAGCACTGGCGCTGTGGGGTTTGGTAATGAAAGGTCTGCAAGGAAGGAACCGGGCTCAAGAGAGGGCCGAGGACTCGGAGGCCGTCAGTCCTTTGCAACCTTGTCATTTGTGCTGCCAGAGGTGGTTTCCTCCAGAGCCGGATTCTGGGGGACCCGCCTGGCCTGGCCATCACGCCACGGCCAGCCCTTCCCCAAAGCCCCCCCCCCAAAAAAACGCAGGAAAAACTCTTCCTGAGGAGCCCAGAGGCTTCTTCACCCCCACCCACCCCCACCCCTGCTGGGTGCCGGATTCCCATTCCCCATGACTCCCAGCCACCTTTTCCCCCTGCTGGGTGCAGGACTCCCATCCCCATCCCCCCCACCCCCCACCCCTTTCCTCCTGCTGGGTGCAGGACTCCCATCCCCATCCTCCCCCACCACCCACCCCTTTCCTCCGGCTGGGTGCAGGACTCCCATCCCCATCCCCCCCACCCCCCACCCCTTTCCTCCGGCTGGGTGCAGGACTCCCATCCCCATCCCCCCCACCCCCCACCCCTTTCCTCCTGCTGGGTGCAGGACTCCCAACCCCATCCTTCCCAGCCGCCCCCTCCCTCCTAGCCGTCCCCCACTCCACCCCACCCTGCTGGCCAGGGACCTTTCTCGCAAACAGGCGGGCTGCCCCACCACCCCACCCCTTGGGGCCGGACTCCCTCTCCCCTCATCCCCAGCCAGCAGCCGATGGGCGCTGAAGTCCCGGGGAGGAAGGTGTGTGTGTGGGGGGGGGCGTGGGATGGAGTTTCCGCGGTCGGCAGCCGGGCAGCGACGGAGGCCAAGGGGCCGGGGGAGGAAGACGAAGAGGAAGAGGAGAGGGAGACGGAGACGGAGGAGGAGGAGGAGCCCCCCCCGCCGCTACTCACCGTAGCCGTCCTGCGTGGAGCGGCGGCGGCGGCTGGCCAGCTCCCACTCGCGGGACATGGCCGGAGGGAGCCGCGGCGGGGCGGCTGGGGCGGCTGCAAAGAAGCCGGGGCGGGTCTGGGCTCCCGGGCGAGGCAGGCACGTGTGAGCGGGGGCTTTAAAGGCAGGGCTGGAGGAGGAGGGGGGGGCGGAGGAGGAGGAGGGGCGGGCGGAGCCGGGCAGGGGGCTTGGCGCTGCTCCCGGGCCAGGGGAAAGGGGGAGACCCTCCGCTGCCCGACCTGCGCTTGGGTTGCCTGCCCCCACCCCCCCGTCGCCCCTCTGTGAAGGAGAGGGGGGGGCTTGGGGAGGGGGGCGTTTTCCAATCGAATCCAATTAAACCGATAGAGGGGAAAAAAATCTTGGCAGCTCAGGGGTCTCTGGGACTGACTGTGGGGTCCCTCTGAGCCGGGTGGGTTTTCCTGCAGACGTTTCCTGACCCAACTAGGGAACATCGTCAGTGCTGGAAGGGAGGGGGGGGCTGCAGAGAGGAGGAGGAGGACTGTGGGGTCCCTGGTGCTCTGAGCCTGGTTGTTTCCTTGCAGACGTTTCATGACCCAGCTAGGGAACATCATCAGTGCTAAAAGGAGAAGGAAGGAAGGAAGGAAGGAAGGAAGGAAGGAAGGAAGGAAGGAAGGAAGGAAGGAAGGAAGGAAGGAAGGAAGGAAGGAAGGAAGGAAGGAAGGAAGGAGGGAGGGAGGGAGGGAGGGAGGGAGGGAGGGAGGGAAGGAAGAACTGTGGGGTCCTTGGTGCTCTCTGAGCTGGGTGGTTTCCTTGCAGACGTTTCATGACCCAACTAGGTAACATCATCAGTGCTAAAAGGAGAAGGAAGGAAGGGAGGAAGGAAGGAAGGAAGGAAGGAAGGAAGGAAGGAAGGAAGGAAGGAAGGAAGGAAGGAAGGAAGGAAGGAAGGAAGGAAGAAAGAAAGAACTGTGGGGTCCTTGGTGCTCTCTGAGCTTGTTTCCTGCAGACGTTTCATGACCCAACTAGGTAACATCATCAGTGCTAAAAGGAGGAAGGAAGGAAGGAAGGAAGGAAGGAAGGAAGGAGGGAAGGAAGGAAGGAGGGAGGGAGGGAAGGGAAGGGAAGGAGAAGAACTGTGGGGTCCCTGGTGCTCTCTGAGCCGGGTGGCTTTCCTGCAGACGTTTCATGACCCAACTACGTAACATCATCAGTGCTCCAAGGGTTTGGGGGGGGCGGAGGAGGAAGAGGAGGGGAAGAGGAGGAATGAAAGGGAGGGGAGGAGGAGGAGTGTGGAATCCTTGCTGCTCAGCCCAAAGTGTTAACCCAGCCAGTGTGTTAACAAACTTTCTGCTTGTACTGTAGGTAGAACTTTGCCAGGAGGAAGAGGAAGAGGAGGAGGAGGAAGACTTGGTGTTCCCCGAGTTTGGTTATTTCCTTGCAGACGTTTCATGACCCAACTAGGTAACGTCATCAGTGCTAGAAGGGAGGGGGGTTTGCAGAGAGGAGGAGGAGAAGGGGAGGAAGGAATGAAGGGGGGAAGAGGAGGAAGAGAAGAACCGTGGGGTCCCTGGTGCTCTCTGAGCCGTCTCATTGCAGACGTCTCATGACCCAACTAGGGAACACCATCACTACTGGAAGGGAGAGAGGTTTGTGGACAGGAGGAGGAGTTTGATTGCTTCCTTGCAGACGTTTGGCTGAGGAATTCTGGGAGTTGAAGTCCAGAGGTCTTTAAAGGGGCCAAGGTTGGACACCCCCGCGTTACACCTGGCCAGGATCAGTCTTTCCTCCCTTACCAAGATGACGTTCAGTGGAGTTGATTGCAAAAGTTGGAGGAGGAGGAGTTTGATTGCTTCCTTGCAGACGTTTGGCTGAGGAATTCTGGGAGTTGAAGTCCAGAGGTCTTTAAAGGGGCCAAGGTTGGACACCCCCGCGTTACACCTGGCCAGGATCAGTCTTTCCTCCCTTACCAAGATGACGTTCAGTGGAGTTGATTGCAAAAGTTGGGGGCACAAACCTCGAGCAGCACTAGCCAACATTCGGAGGTGGTGACTACTGCTGATACATTCCCCCAGTGAACCTAGTTTAATTTCTTTTCTTTTTTGAAAGGTGTGAACCAGAAGGCTGGGGACACAGGACAGAATCCTCCAAGGATACTTGGGAGTTTTGAAGTTCTGGTTCTGAAGTTCCGACATTCACGTGACTTACCGCATGTCGGTTGCTTAGCAACTGGCCAGCATTTATTGCTGTTTGCAGCCACCTGACCACCTTTTACGACTTTTCTGCAGGAAACCCGCGTTGACTTCTTCAAAAATTGCCCCACAGCCTCCAATCGATTTGCGTTAACAAACCTTATGATAATCATAATAAAAATGGAAGGGACCATGGAGATCATCTAGTCCACCCCCCCTGCTCAGGCAGGGAATTCCTCAATCTGCTTAATTAACGACTCAAGCAAATTAACAAGAAAAAAAGGCAGTGTATTTGCCTACCTAATTTATTAGTCGTTTGCTTAACGAATGTCGGCATCCCATTTTACGACGGCCACTCAAAAAAGATTGCAACATCAGGTCAGCCATGCGGGTGACCCGCTTTACAAGCCTCACGGCCCAATGGGCAAGCTCCATTTCAGTCATAAGTCGAGGACTTTGAGGTGGAAACTGCGCTGGACGGACAACACCTTATGTAATAAAACTCCAAAAATTCAAGTTGCTTATGAAAGGTTGAGTCAGCATCTTAGAAAAATCATGTGTAGATAATGGATTGGGACAGAATTCAGTTGATTCCACCCAGACCCCCAAATATTTTCAATTTTTACGGCTGCAGCAGCGTATCTCCTAACGCGAACCACGAGAGCCTGGTCATCTCATCTTCCCATTTAGAAAAGTATTTTAAGCCTTTTTTTTTTAAAAAAAAAAATTGGGGTGGGGAAGGACCATCCAATCCTGGACATGACAGCTAGTTCTCGACTTACAACTGCAACGGAGCTCAAATTTTCCATTGCTAGGTGAGAGAGTTAACTGAATCTTGCCCCGTTTCACGACCTTTGTCACAGTCGTTAAGGGAATCACTGCCGTTGTTAGCTTGGTAAGCCGGTTGTTAAGTCACTTTTTCCAGTGCCGTTGTAACGTTGAACAGTCACTAAAAAATTGGTCGTTATGTCGAGGACCACCTGTATTGGTGCTTGTGGGCAGCCTCCGAGGATTCCAACGTTTAGGGCTTTGCCACCTGGAGCTACAGGATGCCTGTTCAAAAGGGCAGCATACAGGTAGTCCTCTACTTACGACCGTAATGTGAGCCTGCCGATCACGGTTGTAAGTCGTGACGATCTGTCAAGGTATTAATAGCTAAACAGCTTATGTAATGATGTGATGTAATGTTAAGGTGGATGATGCAATGATAGGAATGACTCAGCAGGGTCTGTGTCCCTTGAACAGCCTGAGTATAAAATGGAAGGCTTTTGCCGGAGTGTGTGTGTCTCTCTCTCTCGTCCGTTTCCTGCTGTAACTACTCTGTGTTGGAGTTTGCTGTATTACGTGTATGTATATTGTTCCCGGTGTACGATACTCAGGCATGTCAAACTGCCGGCCACCGTGCCCACCCTATTGCCGGCAATGGGGAAAAAGTCCAGATACGTTGCACGACTTCACGTGACATTGCAAGTTTTACATGCCTGCTGTAGATAAGTGTAATATACATCACCATTTAATATACACCACTGTTTTCTGTTATTTACTCCTGGGTTATCTCAGCGCAATAAGACTGTACATGCTCTGACACGATCACAACACGGGTCACCCGCGAGACCAACGGAGGTCATTAAGTGAACACCACGGCGGTAAACCTTCTTTTGCCACAGCTGTTCAGCAAACCACTGCAATTGTTAAGGGAATCTTAACAACCTGGCATCCCTCGTTGACTTTGCTTGTCGGATGCTGGTCGCAAAAGGGGATCGCACGACCCCAGGACAGTACAACCGTCGTAAGTATGGTATATCCCTCTTGCCAGGTGCCTGAATTTTGATCAGGGGACTGCAGGGGTGCCGCGATGGTTGTTATGTATGAAACTGAATCACAAGTCACTTTTTGCAGTGCTTCTGTAACGCTGAACGGTCACTAAACGGATCGGCGTAAGTCGAGGACTAGCTGTATGGGCTAAAGACGGCAGATCAGTTCACTTCCTGCTTTTGGGACACATGGAAAAGAGGTCAGGATTTAAGTGCCCAAAGATCAGAAAGAAACAGCGGGAAAGCAAAGGGGTGAAATAAACGCTGAGATGAGAATAAACAAAATAATTCTATTTAATATCATCCCCCCAAAAACTCGGCATGGATAAAGGAAGACCCACAATTACAAAACAGTATTTTTTTTCCCCCAGCGGCAAACACAGCTTTCTTGTGTTAGCACAATGCACAGACCCAAACAGTTAAGGCAACTTGAGCAAAAGCCTTACTTACAAGCAAGGACACAATCGGGCAGCCTTTTGCAGCCCTGGACATCTTAAGACGCGGAGCAAAAAATAATAATTTCTTTTTTAAAAAATAGCACCGTTGTTGCTAACCTTTCCATGGAATATCAGCAAAAAAAACCCACAAACACCTTTTTAAAAGTTGCTTTGAACAGAACCTGGCAAGGTCCCATGGCTGCTATAGTAAAGAGGCAAAGTTTTAAAATGGGGGGTCTTCAAACTTGGCCCTTGGATGACTTGGTGGACTTCAACTCCCAGAATTCCTCAGCCAGGCACGCTGGCTGAGGAATTCTGGGAGTTGAAGTCCACAAGTCATCCAAGGGCCAAGTTTGAAGACCCCCGTTTTAAAATGTTCGCTTTGGGGTGACAAAAAGAAGCAATTGTTTCTCCGCTCTTTAAGTGAGGTCTACTTGAGGACATTCTGGAAGAAAATTAATTAATTGCAGGATTTTCTTAGCAAGATGTCCATAACGAGCTACGTGGTTTCCCCCCCCCCCCCCGGCCGCCCCACTTGCAGGCTCAGGGGTGTGAATGTTTGTATAGCAGGCATTCTTGTATGTTCTGTTATAGGCCAGTGTTTCTTAACTTTGTAAGTTTAAGATAGGGGGACTCCCAGAATTCCCTAGCCAGCTATGCTGGCTGGGAATTCTGGGGAGTTGAAGTCCACCTATCTTAAACTTGAGAAACACCTAGCTATTGAAAAAAATGTGTCTTATTCTCTAACAACGTTGCTTCTTTCATTGTGCGTCAGACAGAGAGGGGGAAAATGTTTTTTCCCCTCTGTGTAACTGAAATCCTGTTCAACTTTTTAAAATAATTTTTTGGAGTGTTCTCAAAGCAAACCCGATCTAAAATGTGGCTCTGGGAATGACTAGTATTTTCACCGAAAAACCACGCGCGCAGAGTAAGAAAACATACTAACACCTTTCTGTGCTAGCTTTACCTTTGCAAAGAAAAGCCAAACTGCGCAGGATCCTGATTTTAGTTTATCCTTTTCTGAATTTGAGATTAGTGTTATTCTTTAAATATATCGGTTTGTCTAGAAGCAAGAATCCTTAGTATGTTTTAGGGACTCCAGATTTTGTTCAATAGAGCGCAATTTGTGGCTCGGGCTCCAGATTGATCAGTGGAAAACTTTCATCCAACTTTCAGGCTGACGTCATCCCAAATTTTCAAAAAAAGCCATTCAGTTCATCAAATAAGAATTAAGCTTTCCTTCTGTTTAAAACCTCCTGCGTAGAAACGGCATTAAAAACAAATTATTATTTTTTTTACTATTCCACTGTCGTAAAAAAATAAAATAAAAATAAAGCAGCGGTCTCTTTGTATGGCAGTGAAATTCAAGGCAGTACAATCTCGTAGGTAAATTCTCTTCCTAGGGAAAAATTTATCCTCTCCGAGTTTAAAAGAGTTTGTGGCTGGAAAATCAGCTAGTCTCCCAAAATCCAGAGAACGTTCACGCCGGATAGTCCAAGGTTGACCCGCCTGTGAAGAGACAATGACACCCTTTTATTATTAGATCACAAAAAAGCTTCACAGCAGAGCAAAGACTTCACAAATTCTCTCAGCTAGAAATAAAACCATGCAAAATGAAACGTGTGTGATGAATTTCGGGGGAGGCCCCCAAGAGACAAGATCCATTTTTTCCCCCACTAAGCTGCTCTATTTTTAAAAATCTGTTATGCACCAAAATCATATTTTGGTAGGGTTTTTTTTTTGAGAACTACCAGGAAATAATAGGTTTCAAAAGGCCATCTGTTTAGCTGTGGATGGTTTAATTTTCACTTTACTTTTAACACCATATGGCAGAAGGAAAGGGGGAAAAAAAAAGATGGTAGCCCTGGACTGCTGTCTGTGGAATTCTGGGAATTGAAGTCCACACTTCTTTTAAGTTGTCCACTGTGTTTAAACCTCGTTTACTGCACCTCCTTGCTTCCTGCCCCTATTCAAATTCAATATAAAACAGATTACGTGGATCACGAACCAATTCTGACCTGCTAAAACCCCTCCTTGCAAATACAGGCTAGTCCACGATTGAGCCCAACATTTCTATAGCTACGTGAGTTTCGCCCCATTTTGTGACCTTCCTCGCCAAAGTTGTTAAGTGAATCACCGTGGTTGTTAATAGCAGAGCTGTTCAATGAATCTTTGCTTGCCAGAAGGTCGCAAAAAGAGGAATCGCAGGACCCCAGCACACTGCAAACCGTCATAAGAGCCTTGGTGGAGCAGTGGGCTAATGCCTCCTTAAGTAACACCAGCTGCCTGCAATTAGTGCAGGTTCGAGTCCCACCAGGCTCAAGGTTGACTCAGCCTTCCATCCTTCCGAGGTAGGTAAAATGAGGACCCAGATTGTTGGGGGCAATTAAGCTGACTTTGTAATAATGCCGCTTGGGGGTGTGTGTGAAAGCCCTAATAAGCAGGCATATACATAGAATGAAGGCTACTGCTAAGCTTGTAAGCCGCCCTGAGTCTTCGGAGAAGGGCGGGATATAAATGGAATTAAAATAAATAAAATAAAAAAATAAATTCGAGTCGGCGCCCAAATTTTGATCATGCGACCGTAGGGACGCCGCAAGCGGTGGTTAAGTGTGGGGGAGAAAAAGGTGATAAGTCACTTTTTTTTCAGTGCTGCTGTAACCATTCCTTCTCCCAAAGCAGGCTACAGGTAGTCCACAATTACGACAGCTCATTTAGTGACGGTTACAACAACACTGAGGGGAAAAAATTGACTTATGACCGCGTTTTACATTTATGACCACTGCAGCATTCCTATGGTCACGCGAGTTATTCAGAAGCTTGATAGCTGACTCACATTTATGACGGTTTGCAGTGTCCCAGGGTTAGCTGTCCCCTTTTGCGACCTTCTGACGAGCAAAGTCCATGGGGGGGGGAAGCCGTATTCTCTCAACAACCGTATGACTCATTTAAGACCGGCGGCGATTCTCTTAACAAATGTGGCGAGAAAAAGTGGTAAAATGGGGGCAAAAGCTCGCTTGGCAAATTCCTCACTTAGCGACGTAAATTTTGGGCTCAGTTGTGGTCGTACGTTGATGACTACCTGTATTACCTTCGGGGGCAGAACTATCTAGGCCAGGAGTAGGCAACCTTGGTTCATTTATGACTTATGGACTTCAACTCCCAGAATTCCTCAGCCAGCATGGCTCAGCTTGGAAACCTCTCCTTATCCCCTCAGCATGGCTGGCTCAGGAATTCTGGGAGTTGAAGTCCACGAGTCATGAAGGGGCCATAGTTCCCTCATGCTGGCTCAGGAATTCTGGGAGTTGAAGTCCACGAGTCATGAGGGGGCCATAGTTCCCTCATGCTGGCTCAGGAATTCTGGGAGTTGAAGTCCACGAGTCATGAGGGGGCCATAGTTCCCTCATGCTGGCTCAGGAATTCTGGGAGTTGAAGTCCACAAGTCATGAGGGGGCCATAGTTCCCCCATGCTGGCTCAGGAATTCTGGGAGTTGAAGTCCACAAGTCATGAGGGGGCCATAGTTCCCCCATGCTGGCTCAGGAATTCTGGGAGTTGAAGTCCACAAGTCATGAGGGGGCCATAGTTCCCCCATGCTGGCTCAGGAATTCTGGGAGTTGAAGTCCACGAGTCATGAGGGGGCCATAGTTCCCTCATGCTGGCTCAGGAATTCTGGGAGTTGAAGTCCACGAGTCATGAGGGGGCCACAGTTTCCCCATACTGGCTCAGGAATTCTGGGAGTTGAAGTCCACGAGTCGTGAAGGGGCCACAGTTCCCTCATGCTGGCTCAGGAATTCTGGGAGTTGAAGTCCACGAGTCATGAAGGGGCCATAGTTCCCCCATGCTGGCTCAGGAATTCTGGGAGTTGAAGTCCACGAGTTGTGAAGGGGCCACAGTTCCCCCATGCTGGCTGAGGAATTCTGGGAGTTGAAGTCCACGAGTCATAAAAGAGCCCAGGTTGCCTCCCCCTGATCTAGACTATGATACGTACCCAAGCATGCCGGATTCCTTTGTCTTGATGATGTACAGGAACATAAGCAAAGTGTGGAACAGGTTGTTTCTGCCCTAAACAGGAGAGGCGAAAAGAAAGCGAACAGGTAAGTAGAGCCTGACCAGTTTGCGCTTGTCGCAAGGTGCGTCTTTCCTCCTTCCCTGGAGCCTCGTTTTGTTTTTACCCCAAACAATTTGGAGTTGCTAAAGAATGACGATTAAAAAAAAAAAAAGTCCAGAGTTGGAAATCCGTGCGTCTTAAAATGGCCCAGGTTGAGAAACATTGCTATTGGGGCGGGGGTGGGGGGGGGGAAGGAGGAAGAGGACGACTGTGGGGTCCTTGGTGCTCTCTTGAGTTTGGTGGTTTTCTTGCATATGTTTTAGGACCTAACTGGGGAACTTCATCAGCGTTAGAAGGGAGGGGGGATTGTGGAGTGAAGGAGAAGGAAGAGAAAGAGAGGGGGAGGAGGAGGAGGAGGAGGACTGTGGGGTCCTTGGTACTCTCTGAGCTTGGTTTCTTGCAGATGTTTCATGACCCTATTAGGTAATATATCAGTACTAGACGTTTCCCCACTCCCCTTCCAGCGCTGATGATGTTCCCTAGTTGGGTCATGAAACATTTGCAAGAAAACCACCAAGCTCAGACAGCACCAAGGACCCCACAGTCCCTTCCTTCCTTCCTTCCCTCCTTCCTTCTCCTTTCCACTCCTTTCTAGCCCTGATGATGTTTCCTAGTTGGGTCATGAAACATCTGCAAGGAAACCACCAAGCTCAGAGAGCACCAGGGACCCCCACAGTTCTTCTTCTCCTTCCTTCCTTCCTTCCTTCCTTCCTTCCTTCCTTCCTTCCTTCCTTCCTTCCTTCCTTCCTTCCTTCCTTCCTTCCTTCCTTCCTTCCTTCCTTCCTTCCCCTCCCTTCTAGCCCTGATGATGTTCCCTAGTTGGGTCATGAAACGTCTGCAAAAAAACCACCCAGCTCAGAGAGCACCAAGGACCCCACAGTCCTTCTTGTCTTTCTTTCCTTCCTTCCTTCCTTCCTTCCTTCCTTCCTTCCTTCCTTCCTTCCTTCCTTCCTTCCTTCCTTCCTTCCTTCCTTCCTTCCTTCCTTCTCCTTTCCACTCCCTTCTAGCACTGATTAGGTTCCTTAGTTGGGTCACGAAACGCCTGCAAGAAAACCACCCAGCTCAGAGAGCACCAAGGACCCCACAGTCCTCCTCCTCCTCCCTGCAAATCCCCCTCCCTCCTAGCACTGATGATGTTCCCTGGTTGGGTCACGAAACGTCTGCAAGGAAACCACCAAGCTCAGAGAGGACCAAGGACCCCAGAGACATATCAATCCTCACCGTCAGCCCCCGTGATCAGCAACCACTCTCTTCTGGAAAAGTCAGAGAGAAGCGGCAACATTCCTACCTTGGGAAGGTTGTAGGCCTGTTGTTGATAGATCAGCTCGTAATGGGGAGGGTTGATGCTGCTCTGATAGACGCAGAACAAATTCTCGTTCGACAGATCTGTGAGTGACAAGGATCAGATCTGGCTTTAGTTACAGCCCGATGAAACCAAATTAAATGCAAAGTTCCACCGCAGTATGGAACCAGATGCCGTCCAGATCACCACTGGTGGAGCCCAGCTGGTTACCCATAAAAGCTATCGGCCCGAGTGTTCCAAGAACCTCAGTGGGGAATGCACACAACTCTAAGCAAGCAGAAACATCTCCGTGTGTACGTGGGGAATCGGTGGTCCAGAACAGAGTTGGAAGGGACCTTGGAGGTCTTCTAGTCCAGCCCCCTGCTCAGGCAGGAAACCCCATGCCATTTTCAGACAAATGGCTGTCCAGTCTCTTCTTAAAAACTTCCAGTGTTGGAGCATTCACAACTTCTGGTGGCAAGGTGTTCCATTGGTTAATTGTTCTCACTGTCGGGAAGTTTCTCCTTAGTTACGAGTTGCTTCTCTCCTTCATTAATCTCCATCCGTTGCTTCCTGTCCTGCCTTCGGGTGCTTTGGAGAAGAGCTTGACTCCCTCTTCTTTGGGGCAGCCCCTGAGATACTGGAAGGCTGCTATCATGGCACCCCTCGTCCTTCTCTTCATTAAACTACACATACCCAATTCCAGCAACCGTTCCTTGTATGTTTTAGCCTCCAGCCCCCTAATCATCTTGGTTGCTCTTCTCTGCACTCTTTCTAGAGTCTCGACATCTTTTTTACATCGTGGTGACCAAAACTGGATGCAAATATTCCAAGTGTGGCCTTAACAAGGCCTTGTAAAGTGGTATTAACACTCCACATGATCTCGATCCTATCCCTCTGTTGATGCAGCCTAGCACTGTGTTGGCCTTTTTGGCAGCTGCAGCACATGGCTGGTCCACTAGGACTCCAATCAATTTTCCCATGAGCATTCAACAGTCATGGAGTGTAGCCTTCTTGCACCAAGATCCAGGTAGTCCTCTGTTTATAACCATTCATTTAATGACTGCTTGAAGTTGCCAACAGCCGTGAAATAGGCTGTTCCTTTACACTCCACGACCGTTGTGGCATCCCCATGATCACGTGATCAAAATTCAAGACGCTCGGCAACTGTCTCATGTTTGTGACGGTTGCGGCGTTCCCGAGGTCACGTGATGATTTCCCCCCCCCTTTCGCGACCTTCTGACAAGCAAAGACAATGGGAAAGGCAGACCCACTCAGCAACCGCACGATTCATTTAACAACCCCAGCGATTCACTTAACGCCGGTGGCAAACCTCGCTTAAGAACTGTCTTGCTTAACGACCGAAATTTGCAGCCACATCGTGGTGGTGAACTCGAGGTTGTACTCTTTAAAAACAAACAAACAACAACAAAAAACCACCTCCGTTACCTGGTTTATCAGGTGTTTGAATGAAATGCTGGGAGGTGAATGTCTTGCCGTCGGGATACTTCGGATGGGGAGGCAACCTGGAGTCAAGATAAGTGCAGAAGACGTGCATAATGATCTGGAGGGAGAAAGGAAGGCGAGATTTAGCGCCATGTCAGACACTTCAGAAACAAAGAATGTGAGTTCTAGTCCTGCCTTAGGGATGAAAGCGAGCTGGGTGACTTTGGGTCAAACACTGGGAGACTCGAGTTCTAGTTCTACCAAGCATGAAAGCTGCCTGTGTGACTTTGGGCCAATCACTAGGAGAGGGTGAGTTCTAGTCCCGCCTTAGGCATGAAAGCCGCCTGGGTGCCTCTTGGCCAATCACTAGGAGAGGGTGAATTCTAGTCCTGCCTTAGACAAGAAAGCCGCCTGGGTGACTCTTGGCCAATCACTAGGAGAGGGTGAGTTCTAGTCCTGCCTTAGACAAGAAAGTTGCCTGGGTGACTCTTGGCCAATCACTAGGAGAGGGTGAGTTCTAGTCCCGCCTTAGACAAGCCAGCTGGGTGACTCTTGGCCAATCACTAGGAGAGGGTGAGTAGTAGTCCCGTCTTAGACAAGAAAGCCGCCTTGGTGACTTTGGGCCAATCACTAGGAGAGGGTGAGTTCTAGTCCCGCCTTAGGCATGAAAGCTGCCTGGGTGACTCTTGGCCAATCACTAGGAGAGGGTGAGTTCTAGTCCCGCCTTAGGCATGAAAGCCGCCTGGGTGACTCTTGGCCAATCACTAGGAGAGAGTGAGTTGTAGTCCCGCCTTAGACAAGAAAGCCGCCTGGGTGACTTTGGGCCAATCACTAGGAGAGGGTGAGTTCTAGTCCTGCCTTAGGCATGAAAGCTGCCTGGGTGACTCTTGGCCAATCACTAGGAGAGGGTGAGTTCTAGTCCCGTCTTAGGCATGAAAGCTGCTTGGGTGCCTCTTGGCCAATCACTAGGAGAGGGTGAATTCTAGTCCTGCCTTAGACAAGAAAGCCGCCTGGGTGACTCTTGGCCAATCACTAGGAGAGGGTGAGTTCTAGTCCCGCCTTAGACAAGAAAGTTGCCTGGGTGACTCTTGGCCAATCACTAGGAGAGGGTGAGTTCTAGTCCCGCCTTAGACAAGCCAGCTGGGTGACCTTGGGCCAATCACCAGACAACGGTGAGTTGTAGTCTCACCTTAGGCGTGAAAGCCAGTTGGGTGCCTTTGGGCCAATCATTCCCTCTTTCAACCCAGCCCACCTCACAGGGTTGCTGTTGTGAGGAACACAGAAGGAAGAAGAGGTGTTGTATATGTTCACTGCCTTGAATTGTTTGTAAAAATAAGGAAGACGGGATACAAATAGATTCAAAAGAAACAGCAACTCTGCAAGCAGCCTTGCTCAGAAATGAAAAATTTAAGGGACGGTGAATCCGATACATGTGCTTCTTGGTGCTACTACTGATTTTAAGGCGCCTTTGGACTCCAAGGCAGACTTACTCCTGAGTCGGTGGGTAAATCAGTATCCCATTTGCGTGCCTTGAAGTCTCCTCCTCGGTTCCATGTGAACGAACTCATGCACCCGCCTTGGGAAAGCTCTGTCGGTTAGCAAAAGGACAACACAAGTTAAGTCCTCGACTTACAACAGCTCATTTAGCGACCATTCAAAGTTATAACGGCCCCAGGAAAAAAGTGACCTGTGACCGTGTCCCACGCTTATGCCCACTGCAGCACCCCTGTGGCCACATGATCAAAATCCAGATGATTGGCAACTGACTCGTATTTACGACGGTCGCAGCATCCCGGGGGGTGGGGGGGGGAGGAGGAAGAGGTCTCGTGATCCCCTTTTGTAACCTTTTGACCGGCAAAGTCAATTTGTTTGTTGACTTGAGTGACTCATTTAGCAACTGTGGCAAGAAAGATCGTAAACACGGAGCGAAGCTCGCTTAACAAGTGTCTCGCTTCACAACAGAAATTTGGGGCTCCATTGCGGTTGTAAGTCGAGGACTGCCTGAGCTATGAATGCTAAGCTGTCAGGATTGAGACACCTTGTCTTCATTTGTTTCGTTGTCGGTTGTACTACAGCAATTGGGACCCGGATCTATTTATTAAGCAAATTTCGACAGCTGCCCATTTTTGCAGAAAGCAGCGCACGCTTAATGAACACATGAAACACGAACATAGGTAGTCCTTGACCTACAACTGTTCGTGCACCAGCTGCGACACTTTGGAACAGTTACCAAGAAAGTGGGAGTTCTAGCCTCACCTTAGGCATGAAAGCAAATTGTCTGACTCTGGGAAAATCACCAGGAGATGGTGAGTTCTAGTCCTGCCTTAGAAACAAAAGCTGACTAGGTGGCTTTGAGGCAATCATTAGGAAATGGTGAGTTCTAGTCCCGCCTTAGGCATGAAAGCCACCTGTGTGACTTTGGGCCAATCACCAGGAGACAGTGAGTTCTAGTCCTGCCTTAGGCATGAAAGCCACCTGTGTGACTTTGGGCCAATCACCAGGAGACTGGGAGTTCTAGTCCTGTCTTAGCCAGGAAAGGCAGCTAGGTGATCTTGGGCCAATCACCAGACGATTGGTGGCTTTGAGGCAATCAGGAGGAGACGGAGAGTTCTAGTCCTGCCTTAGGCATGAAAGCCAGCTGGGTGACTCTGGGCTGATCACCAGGAGACGGTGAGTTCTAGTCCTGCCTTAGACACAAAAGTTGACTAGGTGGCTTTCAGGCAATCATCAGGAGACGGTGAGTTCTAGTCCTGCCTTAGGCATGAAAGCCAGATGGGTGACTCTGGGCCAATCACCGGGAGAGGGTGAGTTCTAGTTCCACCTTAAGCATGAAAGCCACCTGTGTGACTTTGGGCCAATCACCGGGAGAGGGTGAGTTCTAGTTCCACCTTAAGCATGAAAGCCACCTGTGTGACTTTGGGCCAATCACCGGGAGACAGTGAGTTCTAGTCCTGTCTTAGCCATGAAAGCCAGCTGGGTGACTCTGGGCCAATCACTGGGAGAGGGCGAGTTCTAGTTCCACCTTAAACGTGAAAGCCAGCTGGGTGACTTTGAGCAAATCACCAGGAGACGGTGAGTTCGAGTCTTGCCTTAGACACAAAAGCTGACTTAGGTGGCTTTGAGGCAATCCTGAGGAGACGGTGAGTTCCAGTCCCGCCTTAGGCATGAAAGCCAACCGGGTGACTTCGGTCCTAACTCTCTCGGCCCAACCCACCTCACAGGGTTGTTGTTGTGAGGAAAACAGGAGGAGAAAGGCGTATGAGATTATGTTCGCTGACTTGCATTAGTCATAAGCAACAATAAAGGCAGGATACAAATAAACAGCCATTTACCTTTGATCCTTTCTACCAAATATTCCTGATTTGGGCTCAGCTCCAAGTACTGGACGATTGTGTTCAGAGTAGGAATAAGGGGGGCTTTGACCAAAGCGGCTTGCTTCAGACTGCTGAGGCTGGCCTCTGGGGGGGGGGGGGGAGAAAAAAACCAGACAGAGAAACTGCAACCTTTGCCATCAGGAAAGCCCCCAGTTTCGGGCTTTGACGACAGCTGTGGACTTCCTTTTAGTCAGGCGACAACCTCACAAACGGAAACAGCCGGCGAGACCGCTCCATTCTGCGACACAATAATTCACGAGGGCTTGCTGAAACCTCCGCTGAACGAGGACCACGCTTCACATTTAAGTTACTGGAGGGGATACAAGTGGTCCTCAACTTGCAACACTTCACTTAGTGACCGAACCTACAGCGGCACTGAGAAAAGCGACTTAGGACCGTTTTCCACACTTACGACCGTCGCAGCCCCCCCCCCTCCCCGGGGTCACGTGATCCAAATTCAGCCCCGTGTGTGTGTGTGTGTGTGTGTGTGTGTCACATTATTCTCCAAAGCTCCTGAAGGCAGGACAAGAAACAACGGATGGAGACTAACCGAGGAGAGAAGCAACCTGGAATTAAGGAGGAATTTCCTGACGGTGCGGACAATCAACCTCCAGAAGTTGTGGGTGCTCCAACACTGGAGGTTTTTAAGAAGCGGCTGGACAACCGTTTGTCTGGAATGGTAGAGGGTCTCCTGCTTGACCAGGGGGCTGGACTAGATGACCTCCGAGGTCCCTTCCAACTCTTGCTACTCAGTTCTTGTGATTGTGGCTAAACTAGACAAACGAAACCATCTCTCAGTCAACGTTGTGGTCAACCCCGCCTTGATGATGTCCCGTAGTTGGGTCATGAAACGTCGGCAGGAAAACGAACCGGCTCACATTTATGACGGTGGCCGTGTCCAGCTGGGGGGTGGGGTGGGGGTCAGGCGATCCCCTTTTATGACCTTCTGACGAGCCAAGTCAAAGGGGAAAGCCGGATCCGCTTAACGACCAGGTCACCAGCACAACTGCAGCGATTCACTTAACAACCAGGGGGCAAGAAAGGTCCTAAAACGGGTCAAAGCTCACTTAACCGACGTCGTGACTCCGCAACAGAAATGCTGGGCTCAAATGCGGTTGTCAAGTTAATTTGGTTGATTGGAATTCCTGAAATCGACTTTGTCGGCGGGGATTTAAAATATAATTTAATAATAATAATAATAATAATAATAATAATAATAATAATAATAATAATAATAATAATAATAAGAAGAAGAAGAAGAAGAAGAAGAAGAGTTGGAAGGCAGAAAGAAGATCGCTGTGGGAGGCAGAAGCGCTACAACCGAGGTTGCCACAAGAAAAATGGCCGCTGGAAAGCCGGTGTGGACATCCAAAGATTTTAAGCCAGTGTTTGTCAACTTTGGCAGGTTGAAGACTTCAATTCTGGCTGGGGTAATTCTGGGAGTTGAAGCCCACCCGTCTTCGACCCTCCAAGGTTGAGAAGCACCAGCTTTAAAAAAAACAAAACACAGCTTCGCTGGGCTGGGGTATTCTGGGAGTTGAAGCCCACCCATCTTCCGTCTTGTATTAGCGTAACTCTCAAAAAGTTTTTTTTTTCCCCCTACAGGGTTGACAACTTCAGATGGCTTCCAGCTAGTAAAAGCCCCCCCTTTTCTCTCTACACAATTATGATTTTAATCCGCATATTTTACTGTGGAGCACATGATCACAGCACAAAATGTTCTATAGCGTCACCGCACCTCCAATCTGCAGCTCCGGACACCCCATTCTTCGCAGCTGCGTGCTTACAGATTCGATCTCCTGAACCAGAGGCACCAAAATTGTCTCGTTGATCCACTGTTGGATCCGAAAAGATATTTTTTGGGGGGGGGGGGAAGGAGGGGAGAAAACAGAATTTAGAAGAACGACATCTGCATTTGCTATTTCACTGATGTACACAGCACCAAACATTTACCAGCAATAAATAGGAAAAGGCCTTCTCAAAGCAATGGGTCACAGGCAGTCCTCAACCTACAACTATCAATGAGCCTCAAATTATGGTTATTAAGTCCTGCTGGTTGTTAAGTGTTTCCCCATTTGACCATTTTGGCCCGATTTTGACCTTTTTTCTTTTTCTTCTCCCAGTGGTCATTAACCAAACATTATGGTCGTAAAATGAGTCACTGTCCACCATGGGTTTCCCCCTCCCCCGTTAAAAAACAGAAGTAAACCATGGTTTCCTGCCCCCCCCCAAAAAATATGTTGTAAATTGTAATTGGGTGACTGCGGACTGCTGCAAACGGCTGTAAATGCGGGCTGCTTGTCGAATGCTCAAAACGCAATTGGGACTGCCGGAAGGAAGGCGCTCTGTGTGTGTGTGTGTGTGTGTGTGTGTGTGTGTGTCTGTGGCCATCGGAACTTCAAATCCGGGCCATTAAGTAGCCCTGGGAAGGTCTGTTGGAACTTTTGACAGCCTGCCAAAAATTAAAGAGTATAATAAAAAGAACAAGACGACAAAAAGTAATTCAAAATCATCATCATCATCATCATATCATTAAACGAAGATGAGCACGGGGCCCCTAAAGTGGGGCACAACCGGACGGGGGAAAGCGTGACCTTTTTAATTAAAAAAATAAAACAAAAATAAGCAAACCATTCAGAAGATAGACTTGACGGACAGCTGGATGCTTGTCTGAGGTTCGCTTTTCTACGTTTCGCTAAGCGGCTAGTCCTTAAGCCAAGGACTACGTGGACTTCAGGCTCAAGCACCCCCTATTTAGCCGGAGTCTCTTCCCCTCCTCCCCCAGGAAGGAGTTTCCAGTGCTGGGTCACATTTAACACACACACACACACACACACACACACACACACACACACCCAGGCCAAAGGCCAAACTCACATTTCTGAATTTGGCAGTCCAGGAATCCATGTGATCGAACAGCTGCCTGCTCATTGACACGCGTGCCCAAACCTGGCCAGGAAGACAAAGACGTTTTGAAGTTACAACAACTGCTAGGAGGAGAGAAAAGTAGGAGGAAGACTATCACAAGCTCTGAGGGGCTGCCGCAAAGAGCAGGGTGTGTGTGTGTCACATTATTCTCCAAAGCTCCTGAAGGCAGGACAAGAAACAACGGATGGAGACTAAGCGAGGAGAGAAGCAACCTGGAATTAAGGAGGAATTTCCTGACGGTGTGGACAATCAACCTCCAGAAGTTGTGGGTGCTCCAACACTGGAGGTTTTTAAGAAAAGGCTGGACAACCGTTTGTCTGGAATGGTAGAGGGTCTCCTGCTTGAGCAGGGGGCTGGACTAGATGACCTCTGAGGTCCCTTCCAACCCTTGCTACTCGGTTCTTGTGATTGTGGCTAAACTAGACACAACGAAACCATCTCTCAGTCAACGTTGTGGTCAACCCCGCCTTGATGATGTCCCGTAGTTGGCTCATGAAACGTCGGCAGGAAAACGAACCAGCTCAGAGACCACCGAGGACCCCACAGTTCAACCCGGAGCTGTTAAATATTCTCCTTTATTACGCAGCTGGAGGATCTGAGCAATAAGCCCCCTGATGTTTCTCACTGGGGTCCCCCCAAAGGGTCTTCCAATCCATCCTCAGCCAGGAAGGCCGGTTAACTTGAACAGGGACACACTGCCTATTGGCAAATATAGTTCACACTAGGTCAGGGGTCTTCAAACTTGGCCCTTTGATGACTTGTGGACTTCAACTCCCAGAATTCCTCAGCCAGGCACACGTGCCTGGCTGAGGAATTCTGGGAGTTGAAGTCCACAAGTCATCAAAGGGCCAGGTTTGAAGACCCCTGCCCTAGAGCATGGTGTTCACTCCCATTAATTATATCAGCTGTGATGTACAGGTAGTTGTCAACATACAACTGTTCCATTTAGAGACAGTTCAGTTACAAAGGGCGCTGAAACATGTGACTTAC